>LZPO01035079.1:53162-65485 GCA_001675575.1 Neotoma lepida | reverse complement strand
TGTGGCCATGTTAATAGATAACTGAGGTGCATGAGGCCTTTTCAGGGTTTTCCTGAGAAATTTGTATAGGAAACAGACCACAAGTGGTTTGGGCTGAACCAAGATGGGAGGCTTGATGGGAGAATCTTCAGAACGAAAGATTTGGTTAAAGTGGGACAGAAGCCTACACTCATGTGCACATACACACCCACATGCAGACACACACACAGAACTAAAAACTAAAAGCAATAAATCTACATTTATAAAAGGGCAAGCAGGTTGGTCTTCCTCTGCTTGCCCTGGTCTGTCCATGCGGGTGAGTAAACAGGAAACCACAGACTCTTCAGTGTGTACCGCTCAGACATGGATCCATCTCTCAAACCTTTACTTCCTCCTGTGCATAACATAAGACTGAAGACATCTGGAACCCGAAGACTCAGTGCTTCAGCAGAGGTAGAGATGTGAAAGCCTTTGCAGTGATGACTAAACATTTAGAATCTGCCCCTCCCTGCTTTGAGTGGTAACAGCCTGGCACTGAGAAATGTCTGTGGCACCTTTTCCCACACTTCTAGAGAAACAAAAGAAATAGATATTCTAGAAGATGAGTTTAGATAGTGAACCTAGTGCCTACCCATTGCTTATCACATGACTTGCTGCCAGGAATGTTCATGTAAGTACAGTTAACCCAGAAGGGAAATGATTGTGGTAAAAAGCTAAGGACCTATTAGCATTTTGTCACTGGTGTACAAAAAAAGTATAAAATAGTCGATGTGGGATAAAACACACCCAGTCAAAACTGATACAAATGAACAATGCTGTGTTTCTTAGAAGTATGTTTGTCAGGCTATNGCCATTCCACCCCAGAGATTTATCTTGCCTGTTTAGTACTTGGAAGGGAAAAATACATTTGTCAACATTGAGGAATGGGTTTTGTTATGTCTTAGAGAGCTTCAATCAGAAAGCTTTTGTTTGAGTCTAAGTAGGGAATAAGAGCTTCTTTTCTCAGTACTTTAATGTATTTCGTTGGAATTCTTACTAAAATAACTAACCCTCCCTAAATTCCTAAGATCAGAATGATCACATCCGAGTTAATCCCTGAGGACTGAGAAATCTAAACTTCAGTGATAACAGGCCAACTACAGTAGCTGCTGNGCCAGGAATCACAACATCAAGCAGACCCCAGAAAACTCTTTTGGAGACCGAAATTCCTGTTGCCGGCTCTGAAACATTTCTTGTCTGTCTCTTTCCACCAGATTGTAGAGAACAACAAAACATTTGGCAGAGGCCAGTTTCCAGTTTCCACTTAGTTGGTTCTGGCCAATTGAGATTTTTTTTCCTCCCCTAGAAGAAGAAAGCTCACAAATATAGATACTGATGAATATTGTGGAGCTTAAGAAAGACAGGAGTGAGCACATGGGTGCACACGAGTGCGCGCGCGCGCGCGCGCACACACACACACACACACACACACACACACACACACTCACACTGTAATTATGGAGAATAAAGCAATAATTCCACCACGTGGCAGCCACCACAATCCAAATGGCCAAAGTTAACCTTGCAGCACTGTGACCTGTCAGCTGCAGGTTGTCTCCTAACAGAACATACCAGAAGAATTCTGCATCCCTCCTGTGACATTCCTGTCAAAGGAGAATCCCTCGAGTCCAACTTGAGTGAACACACAAACCCAAGTGAATTGAGGGGTAACGTGCAAAGCAACCACTCCGAGTTGTGAGAAGAATACTCAGTTGTCCTGAATCCCAGAAGACGGGAGACAAAATGACAGAATTCAAACTTTGAGTTCCTTTTGCTATAAAAGACAGCCCTGGGACAGCTGACAAAATTTAATAAAGTCTATAGAGAATAGGATAGTACTGTGCAGAGNAAAATTTCTGGTTTTGGCAGTTGTCCTGTGGTCATATAAGAGAATCCACGNTTTCAGGAAATACAAACAATATTTAGTGAGCAAAACATCATCAAATCTACAACATACTGGCTTGTTTGTAGGTTTTGAGCCAGGGTCTCACTCTACCTGAGTTGGCCTGAAACTCCTATATAGCCCAGGCTGACTTCAAATTTACCACAGTCCACCTGCCTCAGGCTCCCAAGTACTGGTATGAGCTGTTTTTATTTGTATTTATTTATTTTATGTGGGAAGANGTGGTGCATGTATGAAAATCAGAGGACAACTCATGGGAGTCAGTTCTCTCCTTCTACTGCCTGAGGCTCCAGGACCCAACTCAGGTCATCAGGCTTGGATGGCAAAATGTCTTTCTTTGCCAGCTCATCTCTCTCAACTGTCCTATCAGAGAACTTTTTCTATTTAATGTGTATGAGTGTTTTTNCTGTGTTTTTGTACATGCACTAGGTTTGTGCTCAAAGAGGGTATCAGATCCTCCGAATCTAGAGTTAAGGGTGTGTGTTGGTTTGAAAGAAAATGGACCCCAAAGAGAGTGGCACTATTAGGAGATGTGGCCTTGTTGGAATAGGTATGGCCTTGGTGGAGGAAGTGTGTCACTGTGGAGGTGAGCTTTGAGGTCTATGCTCAAGCCACACCCAGTGTGGTAGTCAGTTCACTTCCCGTTGCCTGTAGATCAAGATGTAAAACTCTCAGCTTGTTCTCCAGCACCGTGTCTGCCTGCCTTCTGCCATGTCCCAGCATAATGATGATGGACTGAATCTCCAAAACTGTAAGCCAGCCCAATTAAATGTTTTCCTTTATAAGAGTTGCTGTGGTAATGGTGTCTCTTCATAGCAATTGAATTCCTAACTAAGACAGGATGATTGTTAGCTGTCATATAGTTGTTGAGAACTGAACCTGAGTCTTCTTCAAGAGCAGCCAGTGCTTTTAACCCCTGAGCTATCTCTCCAGCCCCATCAGAGAATTTTTGACTGATGAAAATATTCTATATCTTGATTATGGTGATGACCATAATAGTTACATGAGAACATTCAGTTGTCAAAGTTCACTGGACTGAAAGGCATGCATACTGTGCACCCCTGAAGGCCAGAAAAAAGTGTTAGATCCCTAGGAGCTGGGAACAAACTGGGGTCCCCTGCAAGAGCAACAAGTGCTTTTAACCTCTGAGTCATCTCTTTAACCTCACAAGATTTTTTTTTAAATGTTCATTTTGATACTGTTCATTTTGGTCTATGAAATACTGGCACTACTCAAATATGAAATAACACAAATTAACTTCACAGTTTTTATGTGTATTGCTTAATATTACCTGTTGATTGGTTGATTGCCTAGCTGACACACGAAATTCGGTGGATTATGACTGGACTGGTTCAAAGCCGTGTTTTCCATGGCGTGTCATCCTATCTCCTCTATTTTAAGCAGGCTGCAGTGTGTCTCATANAGTCTCATGCACATCTTGTTTGTTTTTTAAACAGCTGCAGGTATTTTTATCTCAAAAGACCCTACTGGCCAGCAANATGGCTCAGTGGTAAAAGGTACTTGCCACCCATGCCTGATAACCTGAGCTATGCCCCCACAGCCTACACTAAGTGACCTTTAGAATTGTCTGGCATCCTATGATTCTGAATCCTGAGGTCTTTGATGTGGATACATAGATCTTTTCTACCCCACAGTTCCTGTCAGTTCTCTCCTCTGGCTTTTCCAAATTTCCTAATATTGTAGTGTTCCTTGTCTAGAGTGCTCCACAGGACATTCTTTGTTTTATGCTGAAGTGTGTAAATTATTTCCATCGTGGGTTTTGCTCACTGGGAGATACAAATGTTTCTTTATTTCTACCTCATTTCTGGTAGCATCCACAGAACTCCCCACTGCATGTCCAATAATAGACACAGAAACATCTAGTAGATAAAAATACTCTACTGGGCCTNGGAAGATGACTCAGCCGGTAAAGCATTTGCCATACAAGCATGGGGACATAAGTTTGGATCCACAGCACCCATGTAAAGAGTTGGGCCCCATGGTGAGCTCCCGCAGTCCCAGCACTCGAGTTGCAGAAACAGGGCCGTTCTGATCAGTCAATCTAATCAAAAGAGCAAGATTGAGGTTCTGTACAAGACCCTGCCTAAGGGCTGGAGAGATAACTCAGCAGTTAAGAGCACTCACTGCTTTTCCAGAGGAACTGGCTCCAGGATTAAGGGTCATCTAACACTTTCTTCTGGCTTCCAAGGCATCTGTGTGTGTGTGTGTGTGTGTGTGTGTGTGTGTGTGTGTGTGTGTGTGTGTGTTGGAAAGAGTGAGATGACTCTTAAAACTCTTAGCTCTACACACTCATGGTGGTATGTGNACACTCCCCACACAATATTGATTAATTAAATATATGTAATAACTGTTTTTAAAAACATGCTGACATGCTTGTCATCCTAGCTTTGGGGAGGCAGAGCCAGGAAGATTCCTGAGATTTAACTATGAACTTTGGTCACATTGTGTTTCCGGATTGGTTTCTGAGAATCATAACAAAGTCATAGTATTATTCACAAGAGTTCAATCTGTTACATAGTANCCATGGTTTCAGTTTTGTGGGATGAAAAGTTACAGTGGTCTGTTGTAAAATCATGTGACTATATTTAACACTACATGTAAATGACTAATATGGTAAATTTTATGCATATGCTTTTTATTATGATTAAAAATTAGGGCTCACTCCTTCCACCATGTGGGATCTAGGGACTGAACTCAGGTTCTGGTCAAGCTTGGTGGCAAGCACCTTTATCCACTAAGCCCTCTCACCAGCCCATGCCCATCCCCCCACTCCCACCTCCGTGGGGTCTGGAGGATTGAGCTCAGGTCCTCATGCCTCATGCTTAGTTAGCACTTCACTGACTGAGCAATTTCCACAGTCTGAATCTCTTTCCTTTAAGGCAAAAATGTCTGTTCCAGAGTTTTAGTTCCAAGAGCCCACTTCCCAGCTTCAGAGCCCAGGTTGGGCTTAAACCAACCACTTTCATCACAATGTAAATGGAAGGACGTTTTGAACCTGGAGTTTGAACTAGCTCTCTGGCTGGGCTGAGTTCTTTCTGCTCATTCCTGATTACAGTCTAAGAAAAGAATGTTTGCTTACTGAGCAAGCCATTTTTAAACAGCTTAATAATTTGTAAATGGTGATGAGAGGATCTACAGGCGGCTTTGTGCAGATCTTCTCAATGATCACTGCCANTAGAGCACTGAGAAGTTCACCAGAGACAGAGTCGAGAGATCAGAGTATTGGATGCGTACNTGTGGACATGTGTGTGTGTAGCTGGAAGTTTTCCTGTGTCCTGCCCGGTCCTGCAGCCACTCAGAGGCTTATATTATTTTTAAACTATATGGCCTAATGGCTCAGGCTTCTCGCTAGCTAGCTCTTACATCTTTTTTTTTAAGATTTATTTATTTACTATATATACAGTATTCTGCTTACATGTAAGCCTGCAAGCTAGAAGAGGACATCAGATCTCACTAAGGATGGTTGTGAACCACCATGTGGTTGCTGGGAATTGAACTCAGGACCTCAGGAAGAGCAGTCAGTGCTCTTAACCTCTGAGCCATCTCTCCAGCCCCAGCTCTTACATCTTAAATTAACCCATTTCTATAAATCTGTACTTTGCCACGTGGCTTGTGGCTTACCGGTACTTTACATCTTGCTTCTCCTGGTGGCAGCTAGCAGCATTTTCTCAGGTCTGCCTTTCTTCTTCCTGTCTCTCTCTTCAATTTCCCATCTAGCTATAACCTGACTTGCCATAGCTTTATTTATCAACCAATCAAAGCAACACATATTCACAGTGTACAGAAAGACANCCCACAGCACATGTGTGTGCCTATGTGTGTGGAAGCTAGACATGGGTGTTGGGTGATGGATCAGTATTTAGAGCACTTGCTGCTCTTGCAGAGGACCCAGATGTCTCCCAGCACCCACATCTGGCATAACAAACACCTGTAACTCCAATTCTATATACCAGGAATTGTAATAAAATTATGTGCACGTATGTATACGTTTGTGTTCTGGGTTGCTGCGTGTGATGGCCAATCTTGATTGTCAACTTGACTACATCTGGAATCAACTAAAACCCTAGCAGCTGGGGATCCAACATTCTCTTCTGGCCTTCTTAAGCACTAAGATACTCACATATGATGCATATACAGATGCCCAGGCCAACACATATACATATAAAATAAAATAAAAATTAGAGAGCACTGTATGAATTTGCACTTCACTATCATGTAGGCTTCAGTGAGGATGACACCTTTGGGGTTAAAAGTAAACGGTTTTCACAGTGTACTGTTTATTTCACTGGCGGCAGAGGACATGGTAGCTAGAGACTTAATGGCTTTAGAAAATCTCTCTCTCTCTCTCTCTCTCTCTCTCTCTCTCTCTCTCTCTCTCTGTGTGTGTATGTGTGTGTGTGAGAGATAAATTTGAGCTCTGAGTAGGCACATCTGAAACTAATACGTTGTAATTATGTAGAATATCCCAAACTCCAAACTGAGCTCAAAGTTTGTTGGATAGTTTTTCAAAACTGCTCCTAGCCTGGCGATGGTGGTGCATGCCTTTAATACAAGCAGTTGGGAGGCAGAGGCAGGCAGATCTCTGTGAGTTCAAGGCCAGCTTGGTCTATAAAGTGAGTTCTAGGACAGCCAGGGCTACCAGGACAGCCAGGGATACACAGTGAAACCCTATTTCAAAACAAAACAAAAACAAACAAACACCTGCTCCTATTTCCCACCACCCACATCCAATTTTACAACTAAGCCAGAAACCTGGACAACTGTATATGCTGTTAAGTATGTGATAGCTCGTGTATNAGGGAATCTCTAAAGAAACAGAACTGATAGAATGAATTAATAGCTCTATCTATCTTTTTCTGTATACAAATATATAATTTTTTAAAGGTTGCTTACTGGAGTCTTACAGGCTGTGGTCTGAGTAGTGCCACAATGGCTGTCTTCTAATGGAAAGGCCAAGAATTCAGTAGTTGGATGTCTCAGGCAGTCCCAGTCAGGTGCTGGAGTTACAGCGGATCCCTGGAGAGTTTCTGGTCTTCAGTCTACATTAGAATCTGGAAGAGGTAGGTTCTAATATCAGCAAAGGAATGCCTCAGCAGCAGGATAGATGAACTTGCCAGGGAGTGTGAGGGTAGACAGGCACAAAGCAAAAGCGTCCTTCTCCCAAGTCCTTTTATGTGCACTGCCACCAGAAGGGGTGGCCCAGATTTAGAGTAGATCTTCCCACCTCAAATGATCCAATCAAGAAAATCCTTCACAGGTGTGCCCAGCTGCTAGGGTTTTAGTTGATTCCAGATGTAGTCAAGTTGACAATCAAGATTGGCCATCACACGCAGCAACCCAGAACACAAANGTATACATACGTGCACATAATTTTATTACAATTCCTGGTATATAGATATGTATTTTGCCTTAAATATAAGCTGTTTTTTTTTTAACATGGAAAGTTTGCTAGAAATTCAACAAAACAACAAATTAAGCCCTGATATGTTGGTGCTTATGTGGTTTTAATATTCACTCTGTGGAGAAATGAAACTGTCAATGTAACATGGATCAGTTACTGGTCTCATTGCTATAACCGAATACCCAAGGAGAAGAACTCAAAGGAGCATTTATTTTGGCTCAGGGTTTGATGGTACAATCCATCCTTGTGGATGACCCTAGGCTATGGCAGTAGCAGCATGAGGCTGCTGGTTCATATCTCAGAGGACCAGGAAGGAGAGAGAGAATGTGGAGGGACATTCAGCTTACTCTCTACATTTTCCTTTTACTGTACTAGTCTTCAGCCCATAGGATGATGGCTGCCACATCTAGAATGAGTCTTTCCTCTCTCCCAAGTTAATCCCCTTTGAAATGCCTCTTAGATTCACCCAGAGGTGTGTCTAAATCTGTTAGGTTATGAAGATTAATTATCACTTGATATCACTAGCTGACCACTGGGAGGAGATACCCAGAAATACATCATAGAAGTCCTTCAGAGATGAATGTCAGCATTTCTATCAAGCAGGTAGAAGACACAAATAAGCTTAGTAGCTTGGATCATATTGAAAGGTCNTCAAATAATTGGGAAGTGATGGGTTTAGGAAGTTATTGCCTTTGTTCTTAAATGGTCTATGTTATTATAGATGTATGTAATGAATTTTTAGTGATGANTGTGTATATTTACAATTAGATCTCAGGATGTATCTGGCATGCCTCTTTNCCCATGGCAGCCATATCTATTTAGCCCTCATATCAGATAATTCCATCCTTGGTAAGGTCTGTACAATCTGTTCTCTCTCCTTGCTTATTCTCAGGCCTTGTCTCTAGCCATATTCATCTCTTATCAAAACTACTTTAATAATATAAAGTTTTAAATACGTGTGTCTGGGGGTGGGTGGGTATAAGGTTCATGGATGTGCCATGGCACACACACGGAGGTCAAGTTGGAGGACAATGTTCAGGAGTCCATTCTTTCCTTCCACCATGAGTTCTGGGGACTGAACTAAAGTCATCAGCCTTGCACCTCAAATGCTTTTACCTACTCAACCATTGCCAGTCCTTACTTTAATACATTTTGGACCCTCTCCTTAGAAGAATGATATCTGGTGCTTCTGGAATGATAACGTGCATCTGGATGACCTAGTGTCTGAGTTTTCTGTCCCATTGCTGTGATAAACTACTTTGACCAAGTACCTTACTGGAGAAAGTGATGATTTGGCTCACAGTTTCAAGTTACAGTCAATCATAGTAAGGAAGCCATGGGGCAGGAACTTGAAGTAGCTAGTATACTCATGGTCAAGAGCAGAAATTATATAATTTATATATATATCATAATATATACCATATATATATTATGATATATATTATGATATATATATAAATTATATAGATGCAGTTAGTACACTCATAGTCAAAAGCAGAAATAATATATATGGTATATATGTATATTATTATGGTATTAATAATCTCATTATCATGAATATTTGTTTGTGATGGGAGCCTAGTGTCTTTTCTTGTTGTCCTGAAACAAGTCTCACCTTGTAGATTAAGCTGACCTTGAACTCGCTGAGATCTGCCTGCCTTTGCCTCTTGAGTGTTGAGTTAAAAGCATGTGCCATTTTTTTTGTTATTGTTTTTTCATAAATTGCAGCCATAGGGCATCTTCTACAATTCTTGATTTTAATGTCTTTAAAGTGGGGAATGAATATAAAGAAAATCGTAAAAATAAGATTCAATTCTTTATCTTTTACAATTAGGTCTTTGCCCACGCCTAATTTCACAGCATTGTTGAAAAGTAAGCTATAATTATCAAATCTTTTAAAGCCTGTAATTTAGTTGCTTTCCTTTTTAAAACAAACATCTTATTTTGTTGTGATTTTAGATTTGCATATAAGTTGCAGAGCTAGTGCCGAGTTCTGGATACCCTCCCCTGGCTTCCTGGATGCTTAGGCTTTTCTAGAGCCCAGTTGTCATGACTGAGCAACCAGCCCTGGCCAGCTGTCATTTACTAAATCTCAGACTTCATTTGGATTTTTACCATTTTTCTATTGTCCCATTTCTGTCCAATTCAGGTGCTTTGCTGCATTTAGTGGTCCCATCTCCTCAGAGCCCTCTGGTTAATGACAATTTCTCTTGTCTGTTTTTCACAACCTTTACAGTCTTGAGAGACATTGGCCACCTGTCCTATAGGATGCTTTCTAATGCAGGGCCATCTGATACTTTTGTCTTGATCAGATTCAAGTTACAACTTTTGGAGAGGAGACAATAGAGACAAAGTGCCCTTCTCAGGCACATGACAACTATTTGTGTCACTGCTGATAAAGACCTTCTTGTAATTGGTTTTTTAGGAAAACAATCCTCACTCTTTTGGCATTTGTTAAATTAAATTTTACACTATTTCAATGAATAATGTGGTCAGAGATATAAATGGTATGCATAGGGTCGGAACACAGTGGACTCCTGATTAGAGTGGGCCTCACCTTGGAGAACAGTTGTTCTGTGGCTGGGCCATCAGTGCAATCAGGCATGGACCAATGATTTCCATGACGGGGTGGAAGCAGTGCACCCTTCAGTAGTAGGAATCTACTGCTATGATGAGTGAGAGTTAGCTGTTGACAATAGAAATCTCTCCCTGCGCTCAGCGGAGGTGGGCGCTGAGACCACACTCTACTTGTTCACTGTTTTCCTCCTCACAGGGAGAACCTGGAGCTTGTCTGACTTAGTCATCACTCACTGTGTCCCAGCACTCAGCAGGAAGCTTGGCACACAATGCGAACTGATTCCACAGTCAGATGAACAAACAGAGCCAGCTTTAAATGTGCATCTGGCAGGGTCCAGTCAGCAGATAGACGCTGCATCAGTTGTTTCAACAGAGAGGATTAAAGGTACAATGGTAATACTAAACTCACAGAGACAGTGGCTATAGAAAGCAGCCGTCCATCTCCTCTGCTCATGTCGAGGGCTTGGGAACAAAATGAACAGGCTGACATAGAAAACATGACATTGGGAGGAGATACCATGGAGGGCTTGCAACCAGACTCAGAGACGTGCCCGACATCAGTTGATGGCTCAAAGGAGGTATGCTGCAGCTGGTTCTGTAAGTGAAGTGCCATACACTGAACTCACCTGGGCCACAGGGAGGACCAGGAGCCAAAGGCAAGAAGAAAGGAGCATGGACTTTCCCTTCCTCCCCCTCCAGCTCTAGTATCCATTTCTCTCTAGTATCGATAGCTCTGTAGACAGAGTCTTATAGGGAGNCGACTGAGCTGTAGAACTGTGGTTTGCAGGTCTCCCAGGCACAGGGTCACAAAACTGAACATAGAATACAGGAAATGGGACTGAAAGGATTGTTCAGTGCCTGGCCCAGGCTGCTAATGCAGCCCTTGACCATCTCAATAATCCCCTTCCTACCCACAGTCCTGTGAAGCTTCAGCCTTTTAGTCTACCTTCCTTCTTCCTTTAGCCTGCCTGCCTTCCTTCCTTCCTTCCTTCCTTCCTTCCTTCCTTCCTTCCTTCCCTCCCTCCCTCCTTCCTTCCTTCCATTTGTTTTGTTTTTTATCTGGACACAGGGTCTCATGTAGTCCTGAACTCCTAATTTTCTTGCTTTTACATTCTCCGTGCTAGGGTCAGAGATATGCACCACCAAATCTGGACTTAGCCCCCATTTCTTGACTTGTTCCCTTTGTGATAGTTTGGGGGAGTCCCTGGATATACCTTGGGTACAGTAGGAATGTCTTTGGGGTATAGTTTTCAATACCACCTTGTTTCCTGGCCAGTAAGCCAGGCATTCTGATGCTTCTGTCAGTGGGGCTCATCTCATTCCACCCATTGGGGCACAACTTCACTTTCTCTTGATTCTCTTAAATGTCTCTGTACTGACATCCAAAGAGAAACATGGTTCATATTTGACCCAAACAAGCTCATGCCCAATTTCTCTCTTCCCTTTAAGATATTGGAATTCTTGGGGCTATTGAAGTCANTGTTGCTGGAAATGCCAAATACTAGGTTTTAATTCCAGCTAGGATCTGGTCCATGAGCTGGGTCAGCAGGAAGACATACAGCTATACTCATAAATGAAATGCTTCCTAAGCCCAACCTGAGGCATCTTGACCCAGACCCCTTAGAGTTGCCTGGGAACAAAAGAGGAGATATTAAAAACAATATTAGGAGCACAGCACAGTGATTAAAGTATTTGCTCTACAAGTGTGAGGACTGGAATCCAGATCCCCAGAACCTACCTAAATGCCAGGTGAGTCTTAGCAGCCTGCTTGTAATTCCAGCCGCAGAAAGCAGAAAGAGGACACCCCCAGAGCAGGCTGGCTAGGGAGACTAGCCAGATCATCAAGCTCTTGGTTTGACTGAGAGACCCTGACTCAAATGCTCAATGAATTAGATGGAAGAGCCATGGAGGATGATTCCCTCAGGCCTCCACATGCATGTGAACACAAGTGCATGTGTACCTACACACATGAAAACATGCACACACACACATATATCACACACACTCAGGAACACAGAGACACAAAAATGGGGAAGAAGAAGGAGAGGAGGAAAAGGAGAAGGAGGAGATAGAGGAGGAGGAGGAGAAGACAACGAAGAAGAATCAGTCACATCAGCCATCATAAGAAGCACATCAGGCCGGGCGATGGTGGCGCATGCTTTTAATCCCAGCACTTGGGAGGCAGAGGCAGGCAGATCTAAGTGAGTTCAAGGCCAGCCTGGTCTACAGAGCGAGTTCCAGGACAGCCAAGACTGTTACACAGAGAAACCCTGTCTCGGAACCCCCCCCAAAAAAATGACATCAGTAATCCTGAGATTTGGGAGTTAGAGGCAGGGGATCAGGAGGACTCTCAAAATGTATGTGTACAGACCACACAGGGAAGAGGGATCTTGGAGTGCTTTC
>LZPO01035079.1:41902-52762 GCA_001675575.1 Neotoma lepida | reverse complement strand
TGAAGTCCTGAGTTTGAACCCCAGCACTGTATAAACCAGGAATGGTCATATACGATGGAGATAGGAAAATCAGAACGTCAAGGTCATCCCAACTACACAGCAGTTAGACATAGGATCTGGCTACATGAGATCCCATCTCAAAAAAAAAAAAATTGAATTAGTTGTTCAGATTTATTGATTGGGAAATTTCCGGTGCAATCTGGATTTCTGGCTTCCCGTGAAAAAGCAGAAGGCTTGGGGACAGCTGGCCACAATGGGCAGACCGGGGTGGGGGTGGGAAGAGCAGCCTCAGCTTGCTTCACCTCACAGGCTTTAAACCATCAGGCTGGTTATGCGCTTCACCCAGAAGGGGCCTTGCTGGGAGAGAAACTGGTGTTGAGAGCTGCCCCACCCCTTCAATGAAATTACACTAATGAACATTCTATTTAGTTGGGACTTCCTGGAACCTTGGGATTATAAGCTGCAATAGAGTGTCACAATACCGTAATTGTACTGGGCAACTTCAAGATACAAGTGTCCGTTTTTTTTATAAATAAGACTGATTGTTCCTCTCTTTCCTATGTCCCACTCCAGATGGCAAAAGAATGGCTCCATTTTTATACCACGTATATCTCTGGGTCAAATGTCCAAACAAAGGTAAGTTTCTCCCACATTTATGAATGATGACCGGTTTACCATAAACTCAAAATAAGGAAATAGTGTTATGAGAAATGCCTGAATTATGAAATTTGTACTTATTTGAAGTACCATTTCCTAGTGACATTCCCTTTCAGCTGCCTCGGCATTAATGTAAGAATTATTTATGACTTGGCATCTCCCCACAACAGCTGCCCACAGCAGAACTGAAGGAAATAAAAGACTCACGCTGGCTGTGTGTACCCAGTGCACATCAGCACTCATGGCCAAGGCCAGACAGCAAGCTCTCCTGGAGAAGGGCAGAGTACAGGATGCTCTGGTATCCATTTGAGTTCAAATCCTGACTCTGGAATGTACCAGCTGTATGACCTAAGACAGTCATTTTGCTCAGAAGTCAGCAGATGATGTGAAGGGCCAGCTGGGGAAAAGCTTTGCTCATCATGTAGCCTTTCACCACTATTCAGTCACACAAATGCCACTGGCCTTCATGGCCCACCCCTCCACTTTGTTCATTCTTGTGGTTGGTGTCCTGCCTATTGAGGAAACACTCTAACACTGAGCTACACCCCCACCCTGCTAATCTCTTCTTATAAAGTACAAATCTGATGGGTTNCCACCTCACCAGATGGCTTTAATTATTTGCTTGTTACAAAACAAAACAAAAACCCTGTACTTTGGTACATGGTGGCACATGCCTGTAATCCCAACATTTGGGAGGTGGAGGCAGGAGGATCAGAAGTTCGAGGTCATCCTTAGCTACATAATGTGTTTAAGGCTGGCCTATATGAAACCCAGTTGCAACCCCCCTACCTCATCTCCTCAAGATTCTAATACTGTCTCCCAACACAATCAAATTCAGAGTTCCTGAAGTAAAGGTTTCAACTTATAAAATAACTAGAGTTAATAATATGATTTGACTATGCCTCCATTTTTATGTATACATGTATATACACACACATAGATACATGTGTGTATGCACACGCACACACACATATAACACACACAAATATACTTTACACATATAACACACACAAATATACTTTACATATAAATTTATTATGCTGTGAATCAGACTCAGAGCCTTGACTGTGTTAGGGAAGCACTCTAGCACTGAGTCCTAACACCTCATCCCCTCCCTGAAAGTTCATCACCCAAATTCCCATCATTCTTTCAGGAGATGGGGCATTTGGTCAGATGGGACAGGTCTGCCACTGTAAATGGATTAGTGCATCTGTGGATCAAAGGGTTACTGAAGGAGTAGCTTTGCTGTACGAGCTAGGTCTACCCAATGTGTTTGCTGTGTCACCATTATGCAACTCTTTCCGCTGCTGATGCAAGAGGAAGGGCCCTCACCAGAAGCTGAGCAGAAGCTGAGCCCGTGGTATTGAACTTCCCAGCCTCCACACCACAAAGTGATCTGAAGCCCCTCTCTTAGTAAATTACCAAGTAATAGGTATTTTGTTATAGTGACAGAAAGCAGACCAAGACAACACAGAAAATTTACTAAGAGAACAGACAGTAGGTCCTTCTACTGTACTCAAAAAACTCTGTGTGAGATAATGGGCATGCTAATTCATTTGACTCTAAAAATCATTTTAGTCTAGGTATATGACACACTGGGGAGAGAGGGAGGACATAATTCAGCTTCTTGCACAGTAAAACTTGTTCCAGTAAAACTTGACAAAAGCAGGCCCCTGCGTGTGTTTGGGAGGTGGGGAGTACAAACCTAATGGCCCTCCAGCCAAGTAGGCCCTGGAATATGGACTGCAGGCTACCAGTCTCTCTTTCCTTCTTTCCTTCTTTCCCACACACCTTCACCCAGCTCACATCTGACTTCTTTTTCAGATTTATTTTATTTTAATGTGTGTGTGTGTGTGTGTGTGTGTGTGTGTGTGTGTATGTTGCATGTAAGTGCAGATGCTCATGGAGACCAGCAGAGGGTGTCATCCTTAGAGTTGGAGTTCAGGCAGTTTGTGAGCAGCCTGATGTGGGTGCCCAGACTTGGACTCAAGTCCCCTTGAAGAGCAGTACACACTGCTAACCACTGAGCCGTATCTCCAGACCCTGAATATTGCTTTTGTTTCCTACTTTGAGATGGAGTTTCACTATGCTTCAGGCTGGTCTCAAATTTCTGAGTTTATACAGCTCTCTCACCTCAGCACCGTCCCATCCATCTCCTACCCCATGTGCTGGGATCCCAGGTGTAATGCACCATATCCCGCATCACTTTTGCACAGGAGGCTTCCTCATGAGTTTCCCCTTGCAGGGCTTCACTGTGGCCACACTTCTTATTCGGCTTCCTGCGTCTCTGCTCACTCTTTCCTTCTTCTCATTGCTGGCACCTGCTCTTCCGAGTCACTCAGCGCGGGGCTTCTTCCTGCTTGGTATATAATTCTTCCTAACATGATCTTACCTACAGCTCACATTTCAATTGCCCTCTAGACACTGGCACCTGCTGAATACACAGTTCCTCCTGTGAGTTCCTGCCTTGGACATGTTCCTTCCGGTTTCCCTGAGTACTTCCNGAACTCTGTATTGAGTCCTGGTTGTCTACTATTTCCTTTCCTTGATGAACTTTAATCTCTAAGGTAAACAGAGTTCCCTTCTAAGCTTATTTCATTGGCTGCTCTACTCTGCTTCTGCTCACAGACTAGAAATTCTCTTCTAAGGGCTTCCAAAAAATACCATGCTGTCATTGTTCTGATCAAAACAAAACAGACACTGACAAATGCAGTTGAAGGGAGGAAGGACTTATTCTGGCTCATAGTTTGAGGGCACAATCTGTCATAGCAGGAAAGTCATAGCAGCAAGAAAGGGAAGCAGGCAGTCCCACTACATCTACAATCGGGAAGCAAAGAGAGACGGATGCTGATACTGAACTCACTTCTGTTTTATCATTTGGTCTAGGGTCCCAGTCTATAGGATGGTACTTCCCACACCTGAGGTGGATGTCTATTGCACATCTTTTTTTTTTTCAATCTGAGCACACCATGGATCTTGACACACAGGAAGATTTCAATAAATACTCTCCCAATGGAAGAACCTTCATTAATTAAACCCTTAGAGACATTGAGAATTACTTGAGTTCATTTCTGAGCATTTTTGCATTGGGCTCTGGTTACTTAATGTCAAGAAAGTTTCCTCAATTTAGATGCTTTTTGATGTTACATTTCCCATAACTATAGTCTGAGAATACAATAATAATAAAGCATATTATTTGATGACCCTGTGACCCTAACCNAGAGTGTTAGTATGGACAGGCCTGACACTGTGCCTCACATTAGTAGAGATTTCCTATGCATTTAATAAATGTTTTTAATGCCAGCAAATGAGGTCATGTTTCAGTGATATGTAAATGAGGTATACTCTGTGCTCAGGGAACTCTGAGACTATTCATAACAGTTGGGTGGTTAGGNACAGGATAAGAAAGACTGTAAAGATAAATTAAGCCAAATAAATTAAGTGAGATCACTGAGAGGCAAAGAAGGGGTACCAGTGGTGACTGTTTAGCTATGGGGAGGAGGGATGCTTCCATGTATCACAACCTGCTCGCATTCGTTCTCTTCCTCTTTTGCTCCTCTGTAGCTATTTCCCGGGGTGTCCAGGGTTGTGAATACCCCATTCTGACTCCTTTCCATCTGGATAGGAACTGTGACGAAACAGAAGCTTCAAGAGACCCTGGCCGTTATAGGCACTTGAATTCCACCTAGCTGGGGGTTCGATGTCAAGGTCCTGGGTTCTATTTCTTCACCTGTAATGGCTGCTATGCAGACTAGATAAGGGACAGAAGAGTGATTCTCTGTAATAGAACTGTGTGGGGAGCAACAGGGGAAAAAAAATGAAACCCTGGGAATTCCCCGTCTCTCTGGTGGGTTTGCGATAGGAGTTGTCGAATTGGTTTTTACTCAGCCTGTCTATGGGGATGGAGGGAACTGGTCAAAGACAACCAACTTGGCATACCTAGAAGCTTAAGACCATAGAAGGAAACTTCAAGGATCACACAGACCCTAGGGGGTCTAAGCACACTGATGTCAAACCCAGCCCAGGGCTAGGGAAGCTAAGCACATAGGAGAACTGATCTGTGTCTTAGAGACACCTCCTTCCCTTTTTATACTTATGGCTTCTCTTTAAATAGCAGAAATGGTTGCTTTGAGTTCTGCCCCTCAAAGGTTTGACTTCAGTAAAACTCCAACAGCGGTATGTTTGGACTTAATAATACCTGCCCAGCAAAATTCTAAGGACAGTATCTTGGGCTCAAATAATATCTACACAGCAAGCTCCGTGTACTTTCTCCTGTATGGTCATTGGAAAGAATGAGTAGGAAAAGAGACAGGTCTCTCACAGAGAATTCAGATAGTCTGCAGANTCCATAAACCAAACACAGGGGCTCCCCTTCCCTTCTCACAATCCCTCTAAGTGGCACAGCTTGCAGTAGGAGGAGGTGGGTCCCTGCTGGTGCAAAAGACATAGGAGGCTGCCTGGGGCTACCAAGAATTGTCAACCTATAAATAAAGTGTTCAGACAAGTGGTTCAACTGTGAAAAGCGCTTGAAAAATTAGGGAGGGTGTCATACATTAAGATTTAGGAAGCTGAGGATTTTGTTGTTGCTGCTGTTTTGTTTAAGAAGCTTTTAATTGCTCATCAGACTTCAAGTTAACAGTTAGCTGTTGCCAGCACAGCAGGGGACATACACACAAGAATGGATCCCATTCCACAGGCTAAGAAGAGAATTTACACACTACTATGCATGAACCTGAGGCAGGTCCCTTAGCAAAGGAACCAGACTCTTCTCCCAGACACCCAGTCTTTCCCCTAAGCTATTAAAACGAATCAAAGTACTCTTTTTCCCCCCAATGCTAGGGACTTTGCATTGCTGCAAATAAACTTTTATTTACTTGTTTATTTGATATGGTCATTCTGTAGTGTAGACTAACTTTAGCTTCTCCTGCCTCCAGAACCTCCACACCAGTGGTTCCCAACCTGTGGGTCTCGACCCCTTTGGGGTCGAACAACCTTTTCACAGAGGTTGCCTAAGACCATCAGAAAACACAGACATTTACATTACAATCGATAAAAGTAGCAAAATTACATTTGTGAAGTAGCAACGAAAATAATTTTATGGTTGGGGTCACCACAACATGAGGAACTGTATTAAAGGGTCACAGCATTAGGAAGGTTGAGAACCACTGCTCTACACCATGCCCTTCTTCTCAAAGTATTTTTAAAATGACCACAACAGCTGTTGTGGGTCCAGTCAGCTCCTAGCTACAGGAACAGAACAGGTGTATCTTCCTTGACTCAGACAACGGTCCAACTGCCCAATGTGTCAGGACATTGTTATGCAGTGTGACCAGTTGGGTCTCTAAGCAGCTTTTTTGCTGAGTCTTCATAACCAAAGACCTCGCTTGCAAAGCTCTGTCCCCTCCTTTGCAGGACTGAGGCCCTTCTCTCATTGTGAAAGGGAAATGACTAATTGATATGACTCAAGAAGAGGAACCGGATATTCAGGGACAAGAAATGTGCTGTCCCAGACTCTAGAGAACCCGATCACAAGTGCAACCACCTTGTCTTAGACATGTGATCTCACAGCAAATACCTCTAGAACCAGGGCTTTCATTGGACCAAACATGCTAATACACTTAGTACAAAATGATGTATATTTAATCTATCGCTTTTAGGAATTCATCTGGAGTTGACAGAAAGATGCTCTCAAAGACATGTGGGAGTTGGCTCTTGTGGAACATGTTTGGTGAAGAGGGGAGATCCATAGGGCTTCCTAGTCACCTGACCTAGCTCCAGGTTCAGTGAAAGATCCTGTATCAAGGGATAAGATAGAACGTGGTAGAACAGGACACCCAATATCCTCCACTGGCTTTAGTACATGCAAGTTCAGGCACCTACACTGGTACATACATGAGAATACACCACACACACACACACACACACACACACACACACACACACACACACACAGATCACACAAGTGAACATAGTATACACTGTCTCTTATACACATCTAGATGTGTATAAGAGACAGGTCTAATTTATGGCTAAACATTTAACTATAATTTGTGCTCATCATTTTTACCAGTTATAAGTATGCTGGTTGGATTTCTGTCAACTTGACACAAACCTAGACATATGTGGGAAGAGGGCATTTTGAGAAAATGCCTCCGGAAGATTGGCTTGTAGACAAGATTGTGAGGGCATTTTCTCAATTGATGACTGATTGTGGAAGGGTTCAGCTCGTGGTGGATGGTGCCATCCCTGAGCAGGTGGTCCTTAGTTGTATAAAAAAGCAGACCGAGCAATCCATGAGGAACAAGCCAGTAGGCAACACTCCTTCACGGCTTCTGTTAGTTCCTGCCCTGACATTCTTCAATGAACTGTGATGTGGATGTGTGAGCGAAACAAACCCTTTCCTTGGGTCATGGTGTTTTGTCACAGCAGGATAAACCCTAACTGTCTGGTAAGGCTCTACAGTTACTGCTGCTTACTGTGAAAAGAAGTTGCTTTGACCAAGCTGACAGCAGTCTATGGGTGTAAAGATAATTATTTTTCTAAATAATCAACTTGGGACTAGAGAGATGGCTCAGAGGCTGTCTCTTATACACATCTAGATGTGTATAAGAGACAGGTGTGTGTGTGTGTGTGTGTGTGAGACCCAATCAATTTCACTAGGGTTGTTTGCAGGAGGAGCATGGTCACCGTAGCAGAAGGCCACACTACCTAAGAAAACATCTCTCCCTCCCCCAGCAACCATCAACCGCTGATAGCTCCCTGGGTCGCCAGGTGAAGCCTCATGAACTCCCCACCCCCACCAGGATGGAAAGCCTGTCTCTTATACACATCTAGATGTGTATAAGAGTGCGCCTGCGTGCTATGCCACTGTCCCAATTATAACTTGGCATACAGACTCATGGGGACAATCAGATGCTCAATATGACAGGACACAGGAGAGACTCTGGTGTCGAAGCAGGATAATAGAAGGAGGAATGAGGAAAGTCTCACAAAAATCAATATAAAGAAACGCCTTCAGGTTCCAGGTGACTAAATCCAACCTCTGGTGCGGGTGCGCAGACACTCCAGAGCCTGTCTCTTATACACATCTAGATGTGTATAAGAGACAGGTGTATGTGTGTATTGAGGCTTGCTTGCTATGCAGCTGTTTCTCTTCTCACTTCCTGGATCTCCATTTTAAAAACAGTTAATGGCAAAGTATTAGAATATAAAAAAATCTGTGAGTGAAATAAAACACAGTGCCGTGGCCCAATATTTGAGGCATTTGTGATCCCTACAACTGTACTATGGGTTTGGGGATTAGAAAGGGCTAGAGATTGCTTCTGGCTGAAGAGACTGACTGGAGAAGGTTCCAGTGGGCAGGGCTGTGCNTTGTTCAGGGGGAACCCCAAATCAGAGAGTGAGATGAGGCAAGCTAGAGGCATCAGATGGCTCGTACAGCCCTCCCTTCCGCTCCACCCTTGGTGGAGGTGTTGGAATCACCACTCGCCACTCGATAGTCAGATAAACTGGAAGCAGATGGGTAACTCTGAGAAATATGGCTGACAGCCACAGTCAGAGCGCCAACTGTGTGACTCACAGTCCCTTTCCAAATAAGAATAGATGGCAGTTTCTGCTGGCTGAGACAGCTCCCAGAGGAAAGAAGAGGGGAAGGAATATGAGCTGGAGGTTGTGGATTATTCCTCCAAGACGTGTTAGGCCTTTTTCCCTTTTCATGGGACTACTTTCTGTGCCCTGNATTCTAGCCTAGCACATAAGTGCACAGTCATGTCTCCTCTCNTGGCCAGGAGAGTCTGATGCCATCCTTCCAGTGGCAGAGGCAGGAAGATTGGGAGTTCAAGGCCAGCCTGGTCTACATAGTGAGTTCAAGGCCAGCCTGATCTACATAGTGAGTTCAAGGCCAGCCTGATCTACATACAATTTGTTCAAAAACAGAAAATTTAACCCAAGCAACCAAAGAAGAAACCAATTTCCCTCCAGTGAATGAGCAGCTTTCTCTAAATGGAGGTTTTGTGAACCAAGGTCAAGACAGCCTCAGATTCTCTGTGCCTCAAAGTCTGTCTTTTAGAGCATCATGGCACAGGACAGTCTCAATGATGAGGTTCCTGAGCTCGATCCCAAGTGTCAGCATTCCTCCCCATTCCTGGTAAGCTGTCTTTACATGCAGACTTCACATTGTGCCTCAGTGACTAGACTTGGAGGCTAACCATGCTTGTCCAAAAGCTCTTTATTAATTCTTGGTAGGTCTGGGAGAGTAGCCAGACATTGCTGGAGGAGGGAAAGAAGGCCTGAGTCTCAGGGTTGATTGGTGAACACACACCGCCCTCTTGTGTCTGTGATGCACTTCACAAGGTGTTTTCCTGACAGCGCAAGGACAGCGAGCACGAAGCCTTGGTAGGTTTGCTCCCAGACAGAGTCACCAAGGTAATCCAATCCAGTTGGCATAAGACTCATGGCAATCCTTCTGCCTCAGCTTCCCGAGTGCTAGGATTACAAGCCTGAGGGACCATGTATAGTTTGGAATTAAACCTTATCTTTTCTTGTCTCTTTTTTCTGTATCATTTTGAAGTCCTTTCATAGCCCTTAAACCTGTAAACCTCAGAAGCAGAGGAAGAAACAGATGAGAGAGAGAGAGAGAGAGAGAGAGAGAGAGAGAGAGAGAGAGAGAGAGAGAGAGAATGTGTGAATGGACAGAGTGAGCATACACACTCATATGCCAGTTTCTCATGATGTCAGCAACAGGCTAGAATTTTGTAAAGTTGATAGTGACAGTTATCTTTCGAGAACTGATTCCAAAAAACAGCTACTAGCTGCTGACCACAAATGGGACCCAAGACTATGAATGCNCTTCTCTCCAGATAAAAGAATACCACCATGGAGTTTGGGGTCTATGGTCTGTACCCAAACACTAGAACATCAGACTGCCTGGGTCCAGCTCCTAGGAAATGCTGGACTCCCGAACTGAGCCCCTAATTTCAACCTCATTTCTTCAAATCCTTAGAAGGTGGTCTTGGGGACATTCAAATGGTGGCCTCCTGTTTTACAAGCATCCTCAACAAAGCCCACTTTCTTTCCACCCAGCATCTCTCATGCATGGGCTGTCCCTTTGGCAAGCTTCCAAACCCAAACCTGTGTTAGGTAGCTAGCCCCATCTCTCTCTAGCCTCAGAGAAGATGTAAGTTGTGCTCTAAGTTTTTACTCATCACAGCTAGTGACCCAGATGTGGCCTAGATGAAACAGATGGCCCAAGCCTGTATGCTCTGGTTTTTAAAGTACAGAAACCAGAATCAGAGATACTTTCATACGGCCTTTTAAAGCCACCACTGGATACTCGATTATGCCTCATACTATGTTAGGTAGAACAAATAAGGGATGACACCCTCTGCCTGGTAGGAAGGGATACCCTTCATGGATGTACATTTTAAGACTCCTCTTCTCACATGGGTGTTCAGCCTCTGTAGGAAACTGTCATCAGTAGACCCTGGCAGTGATGTAACTCTTTGTACTCCCATAGTGTGTGATGCATAACTTGGGCATCCTTGTTAAGCAGCTGGAAAGAACAGCTTCTTCTTTTTTATAATTTACTTATTTTTATTTTATGTGCATTGGTGTCTTGTCTGCGTGTATGTCTGTGTGAGAGTTCCCTGGAACCGGAGTTACAGACAGTTGTGAGCTGCCATGTAGGTACTGGGAATTGAACCCAGGTCCTCTGGAAGAGTAGTCAGTGCTCTTAACCACTGAGTCATCTCTCCAGCCCCAAGAACAGCCTCTTAATTAAAAGGTTCTAATGCCCCAATTAGGGTTTTTGGATCTCGTATAGAAGTAAGACAATCTTTTATCTCGTCAGTGGCATTTTCCTTAGGGATCTCTATGTCTTCTCGTCCTTGTGTTCTTCAGTGTGAACCTTGTTGTAATAGAGCCCAATTCCTTGGCTCAAAGCCACAGAGATAGGCTGGCAAACCAAAACACCATGTTCATGATCACAAGATGTAAGTGGGCTTTCAGGGACTAGTAGCCCCATTCTTGGGCTTCTTCAGGCATGCTGTCTGCTTTAGTGTTTTGTTTTGTTTGAGACAGGGTCTCATGTAGCCCAGGCTGATCTCAAATTTGCTATGTAGCCAAAGAGGACTCTGAACCTCTGATCTTCCTACCCTCACCATCTAAGTGCTGGAATTACAAGCCAGCATCACCATACCCAGTTTA
>LZPO01035079.1:30394-41771 GCA_001675575.1 Neotoma lepida | reverse complement strand
ACTTCTAGGAGCCAAGAACTGAACCTGTGGGAGAAGCCCACCAGATGCTCCCTGTACATGCACCGGCCCATAAGCATGCTTTCCTTAGATTTTTAAAATTACATTTTCTTTATTTATTTTGTGCATGTGCAGGTGGAGATAGAGAAAAACTTTTGGGAGTTGGTTCTCTCCTTCCAGCTTATGGGGCTTGGGGATCAAGCTCAGGTAGTTAGGCTTAGTGGCAGCTACCTTTACCCACTGAGCCACCTTGTCAGCCCCATAAACGTGTTTCTGTGTCTGTCTCTGTCATCTCTACNGGAANAGGCCTTTCAGTTTTCCTTTGATTGCTTTTACTGGTCTCACAGCTCAAAGAACACAAGATACAACATCAGGAAATAAGTCTGGCTTACGTCAGCAGCACACAGGGCAGTGACTTACACCACGCTAAATGATTGGGTTACCTTTTTTTCCTGGTTTCCTCTGAAAGTGAGGCCAAAGGTAAAGATCGGAGATAAGATTCTTGGCTTCCCATTGTCAAAGCGATTGGATTCAAAACTCATCCTGGGCTCTAAGACCTTCATGTCAGTTCCTGCAATTTTGGATTTGATCANTCAGTGATTGCAGGGGAATTTCTTCTCTTTTAGGGACTCTTGGTGGGAAGAGTTCTGCCCTCACCTGGCCATCACTTGTGTTCGCTGCTCAGCCCACTGTAATCTGGGTCAGTCATAGCAAATCCATCTCACTACAAGCCTCAAAGCCCCTCTCAGGGCATCCTGGTTGGCTACAGGCACTGCCTCCTCTTCTTCACACACTGTTCTCACATTCTGTTCTCTTGGTGCCTGTGGGACCATTCTACATTTGCCCCCTCCATCTATCTCTGTTTGGAGGAGGGATTCTCCTCTAGACACTTTCCTGAGCTCTGGGTACATTNTCCTAACAGTTCACCATCATCTCCATGGGCANGCTCACAAGTATTTTCAGTACAACCTGTAGACTCTGAAGTCACCATTTGCTTTGCCACAATCCTAGCAGCCAAAGGTTCGCCATCACCTGTGTGCTCAGGCCAGAGCCTGGAGTAATTCTTGACTGCCACCCTCCCCAGCATCTCCCTTATCCAATCAATCAGTAAGTCCTGCCTAAGCACATACCAAGGGGCTGGAGAGATGGCTCAGCTGGTAAACTGCCTGCTGTGTGATTGGGAGGATCTGAGTTCAAATCTCCAGCACTCATCAAAGCTGGATGTAGCTGTAACTCCAGTACTAGAGAGCCAAGGCCCAACAGGTCCCTGGAGCCAGTTAGTTTAGCTCAAGAGGTGAGTCCCAGGTTCAGTGAGTGAACTGGTCTCAAAAAATAAGGTGGAGAGCAATTGAGGAAGACACTCAACACTCTACAGGCACATGCATGTGTNCACATCCATAGGCACACAAGAGCCTGTACATACTCTGCTCACAAAATGAATGTTTAAATAAGTCAATATACACCAAATCCATTGACTCCATGCACTCCATGCACATCAGCATTGCCATCTCTGCCCACTCCAGGAGCCTCTTCCTGGGGGTCCCCATCTCCGTTATTGTCCCTTCACCTCTCTGTCCTGACACAAGATGCTGCTCAGTCCCGATAGAGTTACTACAGTGCTGGAACCTCCCAGATCTTTGGTAGCCATCCTTCCTTTTTTTTTTCTCCACAGTTCACACACTGTGGAGACTCCTTTTTCCCTCAGCATCTCTGAATTAGTTCTTGCCTTTGCCAAGAATGCTCTTGTTTGCCTACATTTCCATTTGCCAGATCCTGTTTAGCTCTCAGCCATGTTTTCCAGGACACCTTCCCTGACCCACAAACCAATGTAACCAAATACACAGTCAAGCTCTCNTCTCTCTCTGTGTCTCTCTCTGTCTCTCTGTCTCTGCCCCCTTTTCTTTCTCCCCATCCCCTCAGCACAAATATCTTCCAAAAACAGTGGAGACTATTCAATTGAAGGACCATTTTGCCTAGGAACATCTTAAGCAGCTTTTGAGCGGATGTTTATGGGAAGACCACAGTGTCAAATAGTGAGGCTGGAAATTAATAGCAAATTAATAGCAACAACATCAACTTAGAGTTCATCCAGAAATGCCAGCAAAGGAGGAAGGAGGGATGGCTGGGTGGTGTGGGGTAGAAGGGTGATAAGGAGGACTCACTGAGGAGACTTTCGAAGAACAGAATTGGCATTTCAACTGATGACTTTTAGGGCTAGGGTGTAGACCCTGGGTTCAATNCGTAGCACCACATAAAAGTAAGCATCCATTGTGGAATATGTCTATAATCCCAGCACTTAGGAGGAAGTTCAAGTCACACTCGGCTACATAATGGTTTCAAAGCCAACCCGGCATACATATGAGCCTATTAATTAATTAATAATTAATTAAGAAGAATGACTTTTATTTGGGCGTNNTAGAGGAAGCCTGTAATCCCAGCACTCAGATGGTTGAAGCAGGAGGACTGTTGTGAGTTTGAGGCCAGTGTGGGCTACATGGAGAAGGTCTAGGCAGGCCAGGGATACATAATAAGACTCCATCTCGAAATAAAACAGGAAATAACACTAAAAAATGGGCCTGAAGGGATGGCTCAGAAGTTCAGAGCACTTGCTGAGGATCTGACTCACAGTTGTCTGTAACTCCAGTCCCAGGGGATCGGGTGCCCTCTTCTGGCCTCTTCAGTCACCAGGAATGCACACAGTGTGCATACAGGCAAAACACTCATATGTNTAAAATAAAACAAAANCTTTTAAAAAGTGTTACTGACTAAGACCTGATAAGAGGTGCACTGTATGGGAGACTTCTCTTTTGATAACTCAGCTCCCATCAAACTCCAGGTCAGGAAGGCCTTTTCCCTTCAAGTGCTGAATTCTTGCCAGGGAAATAAAGTGTTTGCAGGAGCTGATAAGATCAAGAACTGTAGCTGACTGCCCCACCAGCAAGAGAGTACATCCCTGTAGCTCTGGGAAGGAAGGAAGTGCAGTGTAAAACAGGGGCTGAGGGGACAGGCAGGGGAGGCTGCAGTGGCTAGGGTGGACGGAAAACAGGTGGGGCACCCTCCTGGACTCTTCAGAATGAGCTGTGTCCCAGAGTAGCAGGAAAGCTGTAAATATAATCTTGGAAATTCCCCAGGATCGATCATCAGTTGGAAGTCCATTCAGTGTTCCTTATAAAGCTATTTATAGCAAATCAGCGTGTTCTCAGACACACCCAAACAGAATAAATCCTAAGTCCATGACAAGAGAACACTGGATAAGAGGGATGTAGAGATCCCAAGGTCACAGCTGCACGACTGAATTATAGATTCCTGTGTTTTACAGATTTTAGAAATCATCCCTGAACAACAACAGTACATATTCATTTAAATAAGAAGCAGAAGTCAAGCATGGTGGTGCATGCCTGTAATCCTAGCCTGGGCTACATGAGCTCTTCTCTCAGAAAAAAAAAAAGGTTTCCACTCTGTCAATCACGTAAACCACAAGCCATAAATGATTTGGGAAAGAGTCAGGCCTTGAACCTGTCATGGCTGGCAGCCAGCCTCCCATTGTGCCTACCATANACCCCTCCCTCTCTCTTCCTTTCCCTTTCTTCCCTTCCTCTTCCTTCTTCCTTCTCTTTCTCTCTAAGAACACAAATCACTGAGAGTTCAAGGACAGATGTGCTGACCCTTTACTTTAAAATAGGGAGGAAGAGTAACTTAAATTTTATCTTCTGTATTTAAGGTATAAGACATGATGTGATACGATACATATATAGTAAAGTGGTTATTATAATGGAACAGATTAACAACTCTGTCATCTGACATAGTCACCCATGTTCTCTCTGTGGCAGGACCATGCACTCATTTAGTTAAAATCCAAAAACACAGTGCACTTTTAGCTGTGGGCTTCATGGAAGGAGAAATCTTTAAACTTTTCATTCTACATCTTTGTACCTTCTGAGTCACAGCTCTGTCCTCACTCTCCTACCGCTGACTTTGTGTATCCGCCTATTACAGTTAGCATAATGACTCCTGTGCCCACTTACGTTATGGCTAATGGTAGAGTTTTCATTGTTACTATTTTGGTTTTCTGAGACAGGGTCTCATGTAGCCCAGGCTAGCCTTGAACTTGCTGTGTAGTTAAGGATCCTTCCTCCTCTCAAGTGCTGAGACTACAGGTGTCATGGTCTTTCATCACAGCAATAGGAACCCTGCACTAAGCTACCAATCTTGAGTCAACTTGACCGGACTTAGAATCACCATGGAAACAGACCTCTGACCAGATATGTGAAGATATGGCCAGGAAAGTTTAACTGAGGAGGGAAGAGCCACCCTAAGTTGAGTGGCTTCATCCCATAGGTTGGAGACCTAGACTAAGCAAAGAGGAAGAAAGACTGCTGAGTGCTGGCATTCATCTCTCTGCTTCCTGGACATGGATGCAGTGTGACCGGCTGCCTCAGCCTCCTGCTGCCGTGACTTTCCTGCTGGGATGGACTGCATGCTCCAACTGTGATCCAAAACCACCCCTTCCCTTCCTTAAGATACTTTTATCTGGTATTTTGTAACATCAACTAGAGAAGTAATTAACATACTCCTTTGTGTAGCCTGGACCTGCCCCAAACTCATACTCCTCCAGCATCAGCCTCCTGAGTACCAGNATCACACTTCTCTAGTTTTGTTGACCTGCTTTCTGACTGTGCCTCGCTGACTCCAACATGTGGAACTCAGAACCTGCATCTCCTAGTATCCACCCCACCCCGTCGGGAGCACTCAGAAGGTGGTGCACATTCTCTTCTTGAAAGGAGATGTGAGAGGGTCCCGCACAGCTCAAGTGAATGCCTGGACTTTGGTGAAAGTGGGGTTTGATGGCACCCATGCTGGCTGTGTGGTTTCCCTGCCCCTGGGCTGAGGCGACTGCGCTCCTCTCAGTGGTTTGCTTACCCTTTCTGACCCTTTGCCAAAGTGAAGAGCAAACCTCTTGTTTCAGCCATTTGAACTTGGTTTTCATCAGTCTCCACCTTCGGTCCTCTCTTTAACAACCCAGTCACCAGCCAGGTGTTCTGGCATGTGCCTGTAGGCAGGGGCATTGGGATGCATAGCAAAACACTGCCTGGTCTCAAAAAGAATACAGATAACATGAAGAAAAGACACACACACACACACACACACACACACACACACACACACACACCCAAAACCTAACAGTTCCAGAGTGGATTGTCCTTTCCTGACCAATTCTGATGAAGTTAAACATGCAATACTGAGATGGGAAGACGTTTGCTGGGAAGTCTCTCCTGGCCATGCTGAAGAGAGGCCGCACTGGCCATACTGGAGCAGGGATCTGAGAACNGAGCTGAGAATGGAATCCAGCCAGAATCTACCTCATGAGGGCAGGCCAAGCCATCCTGGAGATGTGAGTTTCATTTGGAAAGCATGGAAAAGAAAGTGGGAAGNTTGAAGTAGGAGAAGGAACTGAACAGGAGAGAGAAATGGGCCNGCTNAGAAAGAATAGAAAGAACTGAAGAAGTATAACTAACAGGATCTTAAAGCTTCAGGGTCCTTATATCTGAAGGATAATGCTAACTACGAGTCATCACAACCCATGTACCCCAAAGGGCTATTTGATTTCTTCTGTTTGCCAACTGTTTTGCACCTATTCTGAGGACAAAGAAGAATCAGCCTCTACATCCAGATTAGCTACATGAAAACATGTCCGATAATTCTTGTATTGAGAATTTGTGAGGATAAGACTTTATATATGATATATAATACACTTATTATATATCATATCATATGTGATATATAATACACTTATTATATATCATATGTCTAATATATATTAATTACATATATATAATTTTTTACATTTTTTTCTTCATTTTATTTTATTTGTATGGATGTTTTGTCTGCATGTTTATCTGTGTACCACATGTGTGCCTAGTGCCCAAAGAGGCCAGAAGAGGGTGTTGATTCCCCTGGGACTGGAGTTAGAGATGGTTGTGAACCACCATGTGGGTGCTGGGAATTGAATCTGGGTCCCCTGGAAGAGCAGCCAGTGCTGCTAACTGCTGAGTCGTTTCTCCAGCCTCTCTATTTTTATTTTTTATTTATGTATATGTGTGCCTCTTCGTGTATGTCATCTGTGTGTGAGCGCCAACAGATGTCACACACCTACTTTTGTGGGTGCTGGACACCAAACTTTGGTCCTCTGGAACAGCAGCCTGTGTTGTTAACTGCTGAGTCATCTATCCAGCCCCTGAATTTGCACAATGTTGAGTGCCTCTAAAATTGCATATACATGTTTATGAGTAATTTATTCTTATATCAGTATTCACTGAAAATTTGACCTTGCTTCTAATGCTACTTGTCAGTTACCCTCTGTGTTTTTAGATANTCTAACATCCTCAAAGGGTGTAATTGGCAATTTTCAATGCAAGGAAGTACAAAGTATTCAAGTACTCCGTATAACACTGCCATAATCACTTTNTGCTTATGTTTACAATGAGAAGGCTATAAATTATCTGTCGTCATTGCANATTAAAAGTGCACGTAGTGAACACATGATGTATCTGTGCTGCACAGAAGCTCCAGGCAGGAAGTGATAAGGAAAACAGAGTGGTTCCAGAAGACACTCAGAGTTCACCTCTCCCACTGACTCAGGCTTTGAGCCGGCCAGATCCAAGTCTCCATGTTAAGATACTCACAGTGTTATTACGGGAGTGGGATATGAAGCATGAACTCCAATGCCTGTTACCTGTTGCCTGTGAACCTAGAATGAGACTGGTCCTTTGAATCATGTCTTATACCTGGAAGTGGGTTTGGGGGAACCCAAGAAAAGTTCTATTTTCTAGGGAAAAGTCCAGAAAACAGAGCCAGCGTGACACTGAATGTCCTCTGCCAAACACAGTCGGAGGCAAAGATGGGGAGAAAAGACTAAGACACAGGAAGCAGCATAAAGGAGAGGTGGGTTGGAGCAACAGAGTAGAGAGAGGAGCCTTTCCTTGGCTTCATGGAGAAAATAGACAAAGCCAGTCGCCAGGGGCCGCCTGGTGGCTTTAGAGTCTCAGTTCTCAGTCACCACTTGGGAGACCTGGAGTGAAGTCCTGGAACTCTGAGACTCAATATCATCATTTTCATCGTTTCCTTCTCTCATTCCTTCTTCCCTCTCCCCCTCCCCCTTTTCTTCTGTAGCCCTGGGTGACCACACTACGTAGCCCAGGCTGACCTTTAGTTCGTGGCAATCCTCCTGCCTTAGCTTCCTGAGTGCTGGAATTACAGGCATTAGCCAACACACCTCAGCAATAGCTTCAGTTTCAAAAATGGAATACTGGATGTCATCAGTCTCGAAGGAAAATGGGTATAGGCAAACAAATGGACAAATTGGTAAAAATAGACGTGAGTCTAATTTAAACAGGGATTGAAGTTTCACAGCATGTAATTTAGCAATGTTTGACTAAAATCCTATCTTTAAAATGAAACAAAAAGATTTTTTTTATAGTCAACAAAAGTACAGGTTCTGGTGACAACTGTTCATTTTTAGAAAGAAGAATGACTCACATTTGTGGCAGAGTATTTGGCCTGTGTTTGACAGCACACTCCATGCTGGAGGGCTTTGTCAGCTTCCTAAGGCCTCCTCTCACATTTGACAAGCAAAGACAATTTTCTATTTGTGGCATCTCACTATCAAGAGATTCTGTACAAGAACAGATAAGGAATGAACAAAAGCAATTGTTTTCAACTCTGATTTAATTTTGACTTTATGTAACACACACACACACACACACACACACACACACACACACACTTCTATGCAGGAAATGTGGTAAACAAAGTCATTTCTTCTCTTTCCACAAAGGCTTTAGAAATCCAGGGTAAAATGGAAGAAAAACTTCTCAAGGTAGAACCAGCTCAGANGGACAAAGGTGGCCCTGGGGAAGAAGATTGCTGATGTGTTACAACTGCATTGGACCACGGGCACAGAGGGCTGATGGAACAGACACCTTTGCAGAAGGTGCACAGCCTCAGAGGGCATGGGAGTTTGGTGAAAGGTGGACTTGGGGAAAAACCACTGGGACAAAGTGAGATGCCCAGCCTATCTCCAATGGTTCCCTCTTCCTGGTGAACTTGAAGAGATGGGAAGCATGGTTTGCAGAACCTTGGCTTGGGCTGTGTCCTTGTACCTCCTTTCAGAATCATCCCCCTCCCAAATGCCATCTTGTTCTGTAATTTACCTTTCTACAACTAATTTTTTTAGGTTGCATGTATTCCATGCCTTTGTCTCATTTTGAAAAGCTGCATATGAGTGCATATTACAGATGAAATGTCACTCAAAATTGAAAACCCATGCACAGACTTCTGTTTTCCTTGTACTGCTTTACCTTGAAGTTACTCACTTCAACATGTAACGATAGCATTATTTTCTGTTTTCTCCTGTGGATACAGAAGCTTCAGGGACAACTATGCTTTCAGTGAACTGAAACATNATAAATTAAAATAAGAAATGTTTGTTTCCTATGAGAAATGTCCACTGGCAATGAGATATGGAAGCTTCAGGTACAGAATTTGCTCACTGATATCAAGTTCCTACTACACAGTAGATGTTCAATAAATGTTCACTGGATGAAGTAAATTAACCTACGGGCCATGCTTCACTTCTCCAATAACACAGAAATGTTCACAAGTCTGAACAGGATTGTGGATACTGGCAGGCACGCCTCCACATGCACAGAACTTCCTAGAATTAAACCCTCCACTTCAACAGATCAGAAATTGCATGGAAGACATTCCGTTGAGCGATGATCAAGGCTGTTATTTTATTCCTAACTGTTTACTGTAGATATGTAAAGGATGGTTCTTAGAATTGCTACCCCTTTGCTGCCTCAGTTTCCTTCCTGCTCTGCCCCAAGAGGCAAAATGGCCTATCATCATTCTCCTCTTCCCTTCTCTCTAACCCAGAGCTATATTTCTGCTTCCCAGGGTCTAAAAAAAGTAGAAAAGGTAAGCAGTGTTTTTGTTGTTGTTGTTGTTTTGTTTTGTTTTTATTCCTTTTCCTTTAGAAAATGTTTAAAGTTGAGCCTGTGGGTAGAGTTTTACATTTTAGAAAGAAATGATGAATGGCAAGGTTTGTGCTGAATGTGGACTGAAACCTCAGAAATTAAAATGAGCGATGTTTCTTTTCTATAAGCACCAGCAGACAAATGCACGCTGGCCACTGCTCCCTGGAAATCATCTCAGACCGGGGGAGGCAGAGACCAGGGGCTGGCTGAGCAGGCAAGCTAGCCTCGACAGTGAGCAACACGAGAGACTCCGTGTCAAATATTAGTGGGAGGAAGACATACTGGTGTCAACTTTTAGCCTCCATGCATGGCCACATGGGCAGGTGTGCCTGCACACACACCACACATACATGTATACAAAAAAGTTAGATGCTCATTAATAGTAATTTGAATCCTTTTTTAAACTTTGTATATAATATTCAAGAAATTTAACTTAACCTACTCATGCTTTTGGAAGGACAGTTTCACCTGTCTTCCTTGCCCTTAAATCTTTCTGTCACACAGACTTCCCCATACCCAGAAACAGTCAGCCGCAGATGTGCTGTTTAGAGATAGGCATCTCTGGTCTGAGGCTATAGAGCAAAAGCGCATCCTGTGTTAACAAAAGTAGAGCCAAAGCACAAGCTGAGCCTTGATCCTTAGAGGTGGAGAGGCCTTGGTGTTCTTATTTATTTTTGTGTGTATGAGTGTGTGTGTGTGTGTGTTATTTGTGGTATATGTGTGTCTTTGAGTGTGTATGTGTATGTAGTATGTGTGGTATATGTGCATATACAGGAGTAAGTGTATGTACCTGTNAGGATACAGAGGCCCGAGGAGGACATCAAGTGTATACTACTACTGTTCATCACTCTCCACTTTATTTCTTTGAGGCAGGATCTCTCACTAAACTGGGAGCTGGGGGTGGCAGCTAGTAAGGCTCAGTTAGCCTCTTATCTCTGGCTCCCACGTATGCACACTCTCAGCCATACCTGGCTTTTTATGTGTGTATGTATTGGGGTCCAAACTCAGATTCATCTGTTTGTACAGCAAGTGGTCTCATTCACTGAACGTCTCTCCATCCTTGCCTTCACAGTTTTGTATTGTTTTGTTTTTATTAGATTTACTGTTTGCTGGACTGTGATATGTGAGATTCTGAAGTTCAATACCCATGACAAGGGCACCTCTTATCTAGATTTGAGGGTGGTCCTGGATACATGAAGAATCCCTTTGCTTATTGAAAAGTCATAGCATGTGGAGGCCTCTGCCATTACCCCTGGGACAACTGTCTCTAAGATAGGGCTTAGCACTGGGCGTTGAAATTACTGCTTCCACAGATGCTGTGGCTGCAGTGCAGGGCCCTGCAGGGGTGGGGACTAAGCTTCCAAGGGAGATTTACTTGTACCTCATTCTTGGGTGTATTTCAAAGGTCTTATAATGCTGTTTTGTTTTCTTACTATTCCTACTGTTCCATTTATGATTCCATGGAAAGGCACTACACCACAGGGGAAGACTGTGGGTCACATAGACAGGAGGCACAGGACCAAGGACTAGATAAGTGCCTCATTTGTGCAGGTAGATATCTCATGGCTGATAGTACAACAGCAGCTGCGGGTGTCATGGTGAAATTCTGGAAGTCCTCTTTCTGCTAACTTTTGAGGTGACTTTCACTATCTCTCTTAAACAAACAAACAAACAAACACCCTTGCCTATTTATTCTTTGCAGTGTCGGGATCAAACCCAGCTACTGCACATGTGAGCCAAGCGCATGTAGATTCTGGAAATGCTTTGAGACCTCTGGTTGGCAGGTCCTTCAGAAGTATTTCTTTGCATCATCTCTGCAGGGATCAGTGATGACATGGTTAGAACATTGGAAAGGGTTGGGCTCTTGATTCCAGTCACGCTAGGTTCAAATAAAACATCAGAGTGAGACTCTCATTGGTTGTGCAGACAATAGTATGTAAGCAAACTATTCCAGAGCATAACCGTAAATATGTTTTCAAAACAAATACATTCATAGCTAAAAATAAGTTGTTTGTTTGTGAGGTTAAAAGCTCTAAGAAGGAAGTAAACCTTAAGTGCTGAAGAATTCTCTCAAGGAAGTGGAGAGAAACAATAGAAATCATGTGCTTGGGTTATGCTTGCCCAAAGATGGTATATAAGCCCTGCTCCCAGCAGAAGGCATCAGACCATCCTCTCTTCTCCCAAGTCACTATTCTGCTCATTTGACCTGAATCCTCTCTACTGACATCATGGGTTGTTGTGGCTGTAGTGGCTGTGGTGGTTGTGGTGGCTGTGGTGGCTGTGGCAGCTGTGGTGGCTGTGGTGGCTGTGGTGGCTGTGGCAGCTGTGGTGGCTGTGGCAGCTGT
>LZPO01035078.1:116371-130770 GCA_001675575.1 Neotoma lepida | reverse complement strand
AAAATTCATGTTCAAGAGAAGTGGTCACAGGAGAGGTGGGATTGTGTCTGCCTGAGGAAAGCAAAAAATGGAAGCTTACAAACAAGATGGAGTGACTGCTNGAGTTAAGTTGTGGGTCTAAAATGAACTCTTTCTTAGTATTTCTGACTCTAGTCCTTTCTTGTTTGAAGTGTTTTCTTTGTTTCTTGTGGCAGGACCTCACTGCTCAGGATGGCCCCGCACTCATTAAGTAGACTCATGGTCACAAGCTCACCCTGAATGTTCAGATCACAGGTATGAATTCTTGACCAATCTCTTTGCAAAGAAGCAGGTCTCCTGAATAAGATAGAAGCACTACTGCCAAGGTCCCCGGACCTAGATTCCTGGTAATTCTTTGTGTGTGGTGGCTGTAGAGGGCAGGAAAGGGAAGTGGACACGTACCATGGCACATATGTGGAGGTCAGGGTACAGCTTTGCAGAGTTGATGCTCTCCTTCTACCATTAAATGAGATCCAGGGACTGAACTCAGATCACTGAGCCATATTACTGGCCCAGATCCTAGTAATTCTTGAGTTGTATGAATTTTTAATGCTCATGACAGGTTTTTCTAAGTAATGGTTCCCTGAGATTCTCCTCTATTGATCTGAAGGAATTTTAAAGCCTTAATATAAACTCAATTGGTGAATATTTATTTTTCTAGTCTTTACAAAAGGAGCCAGCAGGTTCAGTTACAGTTAGATATGAAGTTATCCCCCTCAAAAGGATCATATACTGAAGACCTGGTCTGTAGCTGTTAGATATGAAAGCTTTGGCCTAATCAATGATTAGTTTGCTAATGGATTCATAGCTGAATGCATTACTGGGAGGTGGCAGAAACTACGGAAAGTGGGGCCCATGCAGATGAAGTGGATCACTGAGGTGTGCCTTTGAAAGGTATCTTGTTCCCAGCCTCTTATTCTGTCTGTCTTTCTGCCTTTTGACTGCAAGAGATGAGCAGCATCTTCTTTCGCGTTCAGGTGCCAGTAGTGACAAGAGTCACTACTATCTCACCTTAGACCCACAGCAATAGAGCCAGCTAACTGAAGCCTCAGACAGAAACTAGAAACCAAAATAAAATCTTGTTTTAAGTTTTTCCCCCCCGCCCACCAGTTATTTGCCACAGGTAGTAAAAAGCTGCAGGAAACAGACAAGTGAGTGTTCTATTACAGAGCTAATCTCCAGCACCATGAGGAACATTACCTCAAACTGTTTTCAAGAACTTCTTTTGGAAGACTACCTAAAGTCAGCACTTTCCTACTGAAGCAAACATTCTAGCTGATTCTCAGCTTCAGTTTTCCTTCCCAACAATCTTGTTAGCACTTCATGGTATAGTGGAAATTAAAAATTAGCAGATGCATATCCAAAGCCCGCAAGAAAGTATGAGCTCAGAGAAACTTCAATAAGACTAACTGAAGGAGGAGAAAAGAGAAAGGAGAAAGAGCCATCGATTAGGGAATTGAACTACAAAGACTTGGTCTTTTATTTCACTTAGTCAAATTTTCCTTCTTTCTCTAAAGCTGGCTGAGACCGACAAAGTCAAGGAATGATGACACACTACAACAGCTCTGAATGAACAAGAGTCACTACTTGGGGAGCATCAAGATGGCTCAGAAATGGTTCAGCTGCTACAGACACTCACTGTTGGGACTGATGACCTGAGTTAGAGCCCAGAACCCACACAGTGCAAGGAGAGAACTGAGTTCTGCAAACTCCTCTGACCTCTACACACACAGTGTGGCACACAGTACTACTTGGGCAGCTCATTAAGATTATGTAGTAGGTTCAAGTAACTGTGCCTCCAATTACTTGGTCCACACAGCTACAGAGAAGGGAAAGAAAAAAAAAAAAAACAGTACTCACAACTCATGTTAGCCTTGAGGATGACAGAATCATTATTTTCACAAGCTATCAGCACTAAAGGGACTTTTCAGTTCAAATCCTTACTTTCACAATAGAAAATGAAGCCCAGAAAGATTAAGGCATGCCTAAGATCACAACTGGCCACTGGTTCTTAACCACTACTAAAAATTATTATTACTCATACTTTCTCCCAAGACTTATTTTCAGAGGAAACTTCCAGTTTTTCAGGGTCAATGATTATTTTCACATAAGACAGGCAAACACAAAAGACTATTGTGCTGACAATGAAATCAGAAGAGGACTTACTTCTGGGTCTGCTAGGCGCTGTGACAGACCTACAACAAAGACGAGGTTTTTTTGTACCACACGTACACTAGCCAAATGTTTTCGGTTTTCTGAAATTTTCTGTTTTCTCTCATTTTGTTTCTGCTTTTTCTCATTCTTTATCCTTTGCAACTCTTCCTGGGAAAGTGGTTTATAAACTGCTGGGTCTTCTGGATATGGCTATAAGCATAATAAACAAGATGAAGTTAGCATTAAATAGAAAAACTGCATAAATGATAACTATCAAATCCTGAGCAGCAGGTAAGACTAATATTTCCCTTCTGACTGTTTCAACTACTTTAAAATATTTTTATTTAATAAAAGTTAAAAGTTCTAAAAATTATTTTTCAAAGCTTAGCAGAAATCACTTTTAATACAAATGTCAAAACAACAAAATCAACCACTCAATCTTGGTATTCCCATTACACCTTGCACACAGTTCTGAGAAAGATTATGCTTCTAAGATGTATAAAAGGCAATGAAGATCCGAGCCCAGACTGCTGCCAAGGGCCATGTCTGGGTCNTGGTGCTACAGCAGCCAGGGTTTGTGTTGATGTCCGTGGCCCAGAGTCTAGGCCACCACCTGGGGCCCTGTGGGAGTCTAAGGGCCACCCTGCTGCCAGGGCCATGCCAGTCTGGGTGGGGCCATGGTGACTTTCGGACCTAGGCTGCTACTAAGGACCATGTCTGAGTCCATGGTNCTACTGCAGCCGGAGTCTGTGTTGAAGTCNATGGCCCATATTGCCACTGAGGGTCATATGGATGCCGAGGGTCAGGTCAGCCACCTGAGTCCATGTTGGTGGTCGAGGGACAACCTTGCAGCCAGGGCCATGCAGATCTGAGTGGCCTGCACTGCTACCCGATCCCATGGTGACATGAGGGTCAAAACTGCAGCTGAGGGCCATGTTTGGGTTTGGCCCTATTGCAGCCAAGGTCTGTGTTGATGTCCAAAGTTACTGTTACCACCGAAGACCACATGGATGCCCGAGAACTGGGGCCATGTTAGTGTCCAAGGGCCACACTGCCACTGGGGCTGTGCTGATCTGAATAGCCTGCACACTGCCACCTGGAGCAATGGTGACATCTGGACCCACTGCTGACGAAGACTATGTCTAGGACCATGGTCCCACAGGTCTCTGTTGCCACCAAAGGTTACATGGAAGCCAGAGGTTGGGGCCCCAACCTATTGCCTTGTTCCTGTCCGGGAGCCATGCTGCCATGAGAGCCATCCTGATCTAAGTGACCTATGCTCCTACCCGGAGCCAGGATGTTGTCCAGGCCCAAGCATGCTGCCAAGGGCCATGTCTGGGCCTGTGGTCCCTGTGTTGATATCTGTGGCCCCTGTCACCTCAGGGGGCAATGGGAACCATTTGTGATGGAATCAGAGGACCATGCTGAGCTGGGCCTGGGATAGCTGGCTCTGCCCCTCACTGGACACTGCAGCAAGAGAGCTGCTCCCCACCTGCCCCCACTAGGGAAAGATGGTCCCACANCTCACCACAGGTGGGAGTAAGCTAATCCTGACTGCATGGACANAGAAGAGCTGGCTCTGCCCCTCAGGCCCTGGTGGCCTGGACTGACCAGCTCAACTACCACCCAGGCCCACAGCTGGGCCTGGCATTGGCTTACCCTAACATCTACCCCATCTAGGACCTGCTGGAGCTCATGAAGGAACTGTCTGTCCTGAGGAATGATAACTGCAGGATCTCCAAAACAGGGTGGCTGTGGGATATCCCAGTGACCAGACCAGTGACTCTTTGCAATGAACACTTNCAAGTAAAGCTGACAGGACAAAAGGGTATATATAATACTATGTGAGACACCAAGNCCCCCAATGCTACCAGGACAAATGAAGAGGTGTTGGAGAGACAGCAAAGAAGAAGGAACAAAGAAGGTTTTTGTTGTTGTTATTTTTCTTTTTGTTTGTTTATTGCTTTTTTTGTTTCTTTTTGTTTTTTAATTTCTGCTTTGGGGATGCTGCAGGGCGGAGGGGAGGACATGGAGGGACTGGGAGGTGAGCAGAATTGGGGTGCATGATGTGAAATTCCCAAATATTCAATAAAGAAATTATGTTAAATATAAAAAAAGCAAAGAAGATAGTTCTATCAACAAAATATGTGATTTTTATGTTATAATCAACAATTATTTAAGGAAATCCTACTATGTGCTAAAATATTAATTAGGTTATATGCTTGTTAGTGTGTATGTGCAGGTGTGTGTGTACATGTGGAGGCCTCTACCTCATTTATTTGAGACAGACTTTCTCACTGAATCTGGAGCTCACCAAAGGCCAAGCTAGCAGGCCAGCAAGCTCTTGGGATCCTTCCCTACCCCTCAGGTGCTGGGGTCACAGAAACACGCCTGGCTTTTACCTGGATGCTCAGGATCCAACTCTAGCTCTCAGGAGTGCACAGTAAGAACTTGACTTACTTACNGAGCCACGTCCTTAGCCTATATCCTTTTTGATTGTTTGTTTTAAATACATTCCTAGTCTAATAGGAAGAAAGATGAGCATAAATATTCAGACTCTGGCTTAAGAGTTCGATTTTAGTTCTAACATTATCTGGTCATGTGCCTTTAAACAACCCAATCTCTAAGCCTTAGTATCCTCGAGTATAAAGTACAAACAATCCTAAAATTTGATGTAAAGATTAAGTAATACTTGTAAAACAATTATTGTTGTGCCCTCAAAAAATACTAGCAATCTCTCTGTTGTGTGTCTTTGTCTTTTCTTTCTCAGGATTATAGTATGGATTATAGTATTTTCATTCTTACAGCTATTATCAGGGCCACTGGTGGACCAAGAATGTGGAATCAGAGTGCCAGGCTTTGAATTCCAGCAACCTGCTCCAAAACCGTATGACTATTCTGCCCCAACCTTCTCATCTGTAAAATGGGAATCACATTTAACCAGAGGTTCTCTAGAAGAGGATTAAAAGTGATGAAAATATGTCCTGCACAAATAAGTACTAAAGACTTGGTTATCAGTATTACTGATAACTTAGTAAATAGATGGCAGTTACTTAAAATTGAGTATAAAGATCGCAGGGAAGATGTGATGATTAATTTTCATTGTCAATCTGACTGAATTTAAAAATCATCTTAGAGACACACACACCTCTGGGCATGTCTCAAAGGGTGTTTCCAGAGAGGACTAACCAAGGAGGGAAGACCCACCCTAATGTGGCTGGCATCATTCTATGGACTGGGGTGCACAACTGAATGAAAAAGTCAAAGGTCAACTAAATGTCAGAATGCCCCTCTCTGCTTCCTAACTCTGGTGAATGCCTTTCCTATTTAGTCCTAGAAAACTAACGTGGATCACCCCACACATTTGTTTTTCTAGTTCCACATTATCATATCCAAACTTAATAGTTCTTCACTAATCTTCTTCTAAGAAAGCACCAAAACTGTGTCTATTTCCTTCAGAGAGATTATATGACTTTACAGATGTAATACAGCTAGTTAACACAACAAAGGCAACACTGGACCCTGACTCCCAAAGAGTAGAAGTGCTCTTTCTACTTCATTATGCCTTAAAGATCACACAATGTTTGTTTTAAAACCAATCACCCATACTCATGGGAAAAGAACTATAGAGTTAATACTGAATAGTAAAAACCCAAAAGTAAAGTTGTTTGGAAGCACTTACCTTTCTACACGCAGGACAAAGCCCATTCTCATCAGTGCGAATTCGATGCCAACAAAATCGGCATATTTGGTAGCCACAGGTGCAAGGGAAAAAGTTAATATCGTCTATCTCCAAGGGCTCCATGCAAAGAGGGCATTCCACAGGGTCTTCCTTTGCATCAGGACTGCGAGACATCTTCACACTTCTTAGACAGCAGCAAAAATTTATAATAATTTAAGGGAGAAGGAAATTCAGCACTGAGAGCTAAAATGTAGACCTCTGAAGACCTGCATGAGAAAAAATTTAAAACACATCATTTACTACAGGAAAAATACTAACTTTTGCTATAATCATAGGTTAGATTTCAGAAAATTTCTACATATGAAGATAAAAAAGAACTGGCCTTATTAGGATTCAGAAGCAATAGACATGTAAAAGAATTCCCATTTCTTCCAGTGAAGACACTTGATACTGATCTAAACACTGTATATAACACATTTTAGGAAAACATAAAACAAAGAAGACCTTCAGCTTTAAAATAATTCTGAGGCCAATGAAATGGCTCGGTGGGTGAAAGCACTTGCTGCCCAAGCCTACTGACATTGAGCTCAATCACCAGAGTTCACTCGGAGAGAAGCAACTCCATAGAATTCTCCTTTGACTTCTACACACACACACACCATGATAAGTGCATGCCAACATATTCATTCAATAATAATAATAATAATAATAATAATAATAATAATAATAAAAAGTTCAAAACTATGCACACTTAACTATGTATCTTTCACTTAAAAACTAAGAAGGAACATAACAATTGATATGCCAAAATGTATCACAATTTATAAAAGAGACTGATAAAAATGAGATTTAATCACCTATAGTTACATATTAATATCAAATTCTTGCCAAAGAAAATATAGTTTAAACAAGCATGCCATAACTGTTTACAAGTATGTAATACTATGAAAGTGAAAACTGCTGGGCAAATAAATGTATTTATAAAATATGCCTATAGTTAAGTGCCACAAAAAGCCTGTAAGAAATCAGACAGAGAACAAATAGACCTTTCTGACCCAATCATGCTTTGTGAAATGTGAATTCTTTTTAAGTTATGGAGAGGTGAAAACCACAGTTAACAATTTCATGCTGTAGGGTGAGTTGAAATCACTATTTGCAGTTGAAATGGAAAAGCTGTAAACTAATCTACATCTTGATGCAATCCCACAGCACAATGGTTTAGAAAGAACACACAATTGAACAAAGCAATTTTAAAGGTTACACTGAAGAACATATGAGAACAACTGACACTTCTGAGGGCTAAACGTGATGATTAGCCCTAGCAGATACTCAACTGTCTTCTATGAAGCTGTTACTTCTTACTTCAGAAAAAGAGAAAATATCAAAGAGACTGAAAAATGAAGAAACAGAATTAAATTTTCATTTTTAACAGAAATCACACTACAAATCAACACGGATGGGATGGAACCTCTCTCCCCTTTTTCTTGTTTTTTTTGAGACAAAGTCTTTCTGTAACAGCCCTGGCTGTCTGTCCTGGAACTCACTTTGTAGAACAGGCTGGGACTGAATTCAGGGATCTGTCTGCCTCTGCATCCTGAGTGCTGGGATTAAAGGCATGTGCCACCATCTTATAAATATTAAGAAACACTGGTACAGACGATATCCCTGGAAGGGAAGGACTATTTTATAAATAATAAGAAACACTGGTACATATCTAACTTATACTGTAATAAAATAACACCCTATGGGGTGGTGGTGCAAAGGCCTTTATTCCCAGTACTTGGGTCTCTAAGTTCAAGGGCAGCCTGTCTGCACAGAAAGTTCCAGGACAGCCAGGGCTACACAGAGAAATCATGTCTCCAAAAACCAAAATAATTTTAAAATAACACCCAAAGGTGACTGGAGACTTATTTGGTATAGTAAACTACTGAAGTGTTGGAAAAGTAAATAGGTGGGTTTTTCTTCCCCCACTTAAGCAAGCCCTGATCACTCAAAATGAGAAACCATAAAAAGATATAGTTGACTAACATGAAAAGAAGAAAACAAAATTAAAAGCAAGTAACTTATGTTCGGTTCACAGTATCCACATGGTGGCTCTTAAACATCCCTGATTCCAGTTCTAGAGGATCCAACACCCTCTTTTGGCATTTAAGGGCACACATGAAATCTTTAAAAATAAATTGACAGCCAGACAAAGACAGACAGACAGACAGATAATGGATAAAGAAATAAATAAAAGCCTTTGTTTTTTATTCAATATACTGCCTAAGTAAGAAGCTCTTCTACATAAATACACCCATATAACAAACATTATGTTAAGTTCAGTAACCATTATATCAAAGAGCAAAATACTGCCAACAAAGCNTCCACGAACAGGGAAATCATTAATAGTTAAGACACAGCATAAAGCTGGGAATGTGTAGCATCCCACAAGGTGGAGACAGGAAAATACAAGAGATACAAGAATTCAGCNAGTCTATGCTACATAGCCAGCTATAGGCCATCTAGGGCTACAGTGTGAAACCCTGGCTTTAAAAAAAAAAAAAAAAAAAAGATAGCTAGATATAGCAAAATCTAGTAAATTTGTATAAGTTGACTGAGAAAGAGATTTAGACTTTGTTTAGACTTTAAAAAGAAGAACAAGCTGGAGAATCACTATCTAACTCTTTCTCTATATAATAAGCCCTGTATATATAAACTTAATTTCGCTAAGAAAATAAGACAAGGATGCTGACATAGCAAAAAAATAGAAGTAGACATCTTTTGTCAGAAAAATCTGTTACTATCTGAATTGATATAAAAATGTTATTTTTGAAATTCAAGTGGCCAAAACCACTGGGTGGGTTGTTTNCATCTTTTTNGAGAAGCTATCTGACTTTGGTGGTTAGATGGGGATGCTGAAACAGTGTCTTCTGTTTTCTACCACACAGTATGGGGCAGCCAAGCTGGAATCAGCTGTACACTCCCAGTTTTACATAAAGAAAACTGACTGGAAAATTCAGAGGAACTACACGTGATGTGATGTGCTCCTAGAATGTCTTCTATGAGTCTGTAATTTTATTTCAAATTTGAAGTTTAAAAAAAGAAAGAAATGCATGTGTATTTATAAACAATCCAACATTCCTAGTTTGTAAATCTGGATTAGCCATTTTCTCCATATTAAAACCAGGGATGCAGAATCCAAAACTGTAGAAAACAGGCTCCACCACTGCTTCTACCAACAAGAAACTACACTAAAATTAAGACTGCTATCTATTCTTCGCGTATATGTGCCTTTAAGATGGTTTCTTTCTTCTTCTTTTCTCTCCTTTTGGGGGGCGGGGAGGGGGGGCGTACAGGGGGGCAGGGATGGGTTTCTCTATGCAGACTGCCACAACCTCTCCTGATTCAGTATTCCAGCAAATTGCTTTTTAAAGATAACTTTTTAAAGAACATTAAATTTTCAACCTTTTGAATCTAAACAATGTGTCTATTTTGTTCTATATTGTACCACAGACACATACTGCAAATTACAGCTTCCTAGAACTGTATATGAAGGAATGAGAATCCTAAAGGAGTGACTCAAGAGAAATGCATACAAATAGCATTTGTCATTTAATCATAGGGTCAGAGATAGTTTGCTTCCTTTTTAAATGTTCCTCTATATTTGAACTTTTAGAAATGCTCTAATAGGAAAAAAAAAACATTAAGCTACAACTTAAGAACAACTAACAAACAAGAATAAAATGATTGCTGAGACAAAAAGAAAACCCTAACATATAATTGACAACCAGCACTAACATGCTCCCTATTACTGTTCTCTCAGAAATCGGCTAGGAGTTTAAAAAATTAAAGGCTAAGCCTGATCAAAGTATCATTAATTAATAAGATAAAATCAAATCTGCAGAGAATCAAAGCAAGAGTAATAAAGTATGGTACTTACTATTCTCTACCACAATTATGCAAACTAAGAGAGAGAGTTGCTTATATCAGTTATTTTCAATTCTGAAAAANTAACAGATGGATTCCAGCGGAGCAACCTGACAGTCTGAAAGTCTAAGGATGACCCCAACCCTGTACTTCAAACAAATTTATCCAGGTATCACAAGTTTTTCCCTTAGTTAGTCTGGACTTACAAACTTGTCCTTATAGTATTATTTCTTATATCAATTTACAGTGTATCAGTAGTGATGGACACAATAAAAATTATTAATTCAAGAAGAAATACTAAATATGGCAACATGCCTATAGTCACAAATACTTGAGAAACTGAAGCCCAGAGGATTTTTTTNAGACCAACGGTTCAAGAGGAGCCAGGCAACTAGTAAGACATATGGAGGTGGGGGTTGTCAGGAAGGAGTGGAGAACCCAGACCTATGAGACTTTTAGGCTTATAGAGGCTAAAACAGAAAGACTAATGTGAGTTCCAGGCCAGACAAGACTATGTACTGGATCAATCTATCCCAGATTAGCCTGAACCTTCAAGGTTTGTCTTTAAATCATGTTCAGCACACAAATTCAGTCCCTTTCTTCACCCAAATCTCTCACCAGTGACTCTCTCATCTCTTCAATTCTGATCACAGAGGGTATGTTGCCAATCAAGCATTCTCCTTCTTACTAAGTGGTCACTGAAGATTCACTCATCTCTTATCAACATCCTTGCCCCCACTTCTGACACTTGAAAGTGAGCACTGTTTCACAGGGAAGTCTACCTTTTCAACTGTTTTGGCTGAGTGGAGCACAGGAAGAGGGAACAAAGGAACGTAACCTTGAGACAGAAATTATAAAACAGCAAAAATAAGATTATCTACTTGAGATTTTTAATAAGGATCTGAAAATGGGCTTTGAAATTTGTTAACAAACATACAGAATCAAGTTTACAAATAAACATTTGATGGAATGTTCAGTTTTATTAGATTGTCTGGGTATGGTGTTATTATGCAGCCTTTCAGGAAAAAAATTAAATAATAAGATATTTAAGGGATCTAAAATACAGAAAAGCTATTAATCCTTTACAAATAAGGAAAATACTGCATTTTAGTTTCCTAATCTTTCTATTGTGACTCAGTAAATTCTAGAATGTTAACAGTTTAACAGCATTAGAATGTTAACAGTTTAACAGCATTAAACTAAAATACTACTGCCAAAAATCTTCTGTTCTATGAACAATTAATTCAGGGTATTACCAGTAAAAGATGTTCACACCATGCCAGGTGGTGGGGGTGCATGCCTTTAATTCCAGCACTCGGGAGGCAAACTCGGGAGTTTGAGGCCAGCCTGGTCTACAGAGCGAGTTCTGGGACAGCCAAGGCTACACAGAGAAACCCTGTCTTGAAAAAACCAAAAGAGAAAAAAAGAGAGAGATGTTCACCAAACTAATATTCACATACAAAAATCAGAGTGTTTTCAAGAGCATCTAGGTGAAGAAGAACATATCTATGTTTGAAGTACTCCAGAGGTGAAGGTAGAAGAATTGTTGAAAGATCAAGGCCTGTCTGGGCTACAGTATAATTAAGTCTCAAAACACCATAAGAAAAATTTTCCCTAAAAATAATAGCCAGGAGTTGTGTACACTCCTGTAATGCCAGCACCTGAGAGGCAGAGGCCAGACAGGGCTATCCACAGCAAAAACACTAAGGGTACTGCACGGTGGTTCGGGATNTGACNAGCATACCCAATGCCCCTGGGATTTACTTGAGCATAACATAGTAAATACATCATATATAATAAAATATTAAGATAAAGAGCTACTTATGTAAGAAATTAGATAGATTCTAATTGTGAACACCTTTGTCCATCATCACCAATCCCCAAAATAAAAGANGTGGGGCAGGAGAGCTTTAAATCCATGGCAATGCAAAACTATTCAACTAAAAGGTTATGCTTCCAATCTANAAAGTAATAGTCAATACATGGGTTTTATTACTCTTTAAACTACCCACACTGAGATTCTTTCGAAATAAAAGGCTATTATNAACTATGTACAAATTATAAAGTTATTCATTTTATAGCCAAAGTGCAATTTGCATAAAAATATACATTATAAGCAGCTTAGAGGAATTTAAACTTACACATTTAGAAGACTATAGCTCAATGTGGTAGCCCATTCTTGTATTCCTAGCATTCAGAACATTGAGGTAGGACTGCAGAGATTTCAAGGCCAATCTAGGTTAAATAGCAAGATCCTGTCCCAAATAACAAAAAAATTCTACAAACTTGAAGAATTTAGACGATTCAGGTTTATTGTCCAATTAGACAAACATCAAATAATAATACAGTACTTGATGACTACACAATGAAATAACTACCTGACAAACACAATAAAAACAAGACCTTTCTGAATACTACACAGTCCAAGTATCACATACTGTTATATCCTAAAATATTCCTAAATGCTAGTTAAATATTTTCAAAATGTTAATGTTGGAATGCTAGTAAACATCTAAATAATACTACTCATATAAAACTACAAATAAGAGAAATTTAGAATTGGGTGAAGTTTTGTATTTCATGGAAGGAGGAAATTATGTCAAAATGAAACCCAGGATTTTGAAGAAATAATATAAGCTAGTAAAAAATAGAAAAACTAAGGGCTGAGGTATGGGTTAGTTGATAGAGTGCTTATATATTGCATACAAGGCCCTAGGTTCACTATCCAGCACTACACTGACTAGGCATAGTGGGTACCCTATCTATAATCTCAGCATTCAGGAAATGTGGACAGGAAGATCCTAAGTTCTCAGAAGTTTGTTATCCTCGGCTACAAAGGAATTTCAAGGACAGCCTGGAAGACCTTGACTCAAAAACACCACCACCTAAAGAAATCTGGTGATACAAAGAAGAGTAAAATTGAAACGGAAATATCAACAGAGAGAAATAAAAGATCAGGAAAATAAAGGTCTGGAAAACATGTTTAATTCCAGCACTCAGGAGGCAGAGGCAGGCGGATCTCTGAGTTCAAGGCCAGCCTGGTCTACAGAGCTAGTTCCAGGACAGCTAGAGCTGTTACACAGAAAAANCCTGTCTCAGATCATCTTTNAAAAAAAATCCTGTTTTCCCAGCCTGGTCTATAAAGTGAGTTCCAGAATAGCCAGGGCTACACAGAGAAACCCTGTCTTGGGGGGTGGTATGGGGTGAGATCTCACTTCAACAGAGCAGAAATATATAAAAATATATTAACTAAGCAGAGATCAATATCTATAAGAGAACCACAGAATTTATGTGATGTTTCTAGTAACTCAGATGACAATCCTATTAAGTCAAGAAAATTTGCTTTAGTTACAAAATTAGATTTATAAGATTATGTTCCCTTAAAAAGGCTAAAATTTTACTGCATTGAATAACCATAAGCACACAGTTCTTTGTACTTGTAGTTAAAATGACAGAAGTGAATGAGGAACAAGAATAGGGAGGCAGAGGAAAATAAAGCTACAGGAAACTAGACAATAAATCTAATGCTAAAATTCTAATAAAGAAACTTAACAGATTTAAACTATTCTAAACACAATACTAGCAAAACCAAGTCTAATCATATTATAGAATTCCTAGAAATTCAAGAATTCTGTTGTCAGAATTCTTTATACAATTATTGAGGTCTTGTATGCATGACCTCAATAAATCAGAACAAAATACTATCTATCTCAAGAAACTCTAAGTAACTTGAAAAGCAAGACTATTTGGTGCTGTGAAGATTTGTACACTGTAAAGATTTGTCCCTTGAATTGGTTTAATAAAACGCTGATTGGCCAGTAGCTGGAAGTATTGATGGGAAGGAGAAGGGCAGAGTCAGGAGTCAGGAGCCAGATNGTAAGGGAGCAGAAGATGAACATGCCATGCTAATAAAGGTACCGCCACATGCAAAGCATAAATAGAAATATGGGTTAACTTAAAATGTAAGAGTTAGTTAGTAATAAGCCTGAGCTATTGGCCAAGCATTTATAATTCATATTCAGCCTCTGAGTCAGTTATTTGGGACCAGGTGGTCAAGACATGGAAACATCCGTTTATAATTTGGTCTTTATAAAATCCCTTAATACTAAAGCCAGACATGGCTCTCAATCTGTAGCTTCATTACTGGTAGACACAGACAGCCAGGTATAGGGGCTCCTTAGTCAGCTAGTGTAGTTAAAATAGAGAGGCTGAGATTCAGTTCAGAGTACCTGTTTCAAGGGAATAAGATGGAGAACAATAAAGAAATACACCTAAGATCCTCCCTTGGCCTCCAAATGCCATACATGGGAACAAACACTCAGTCACACACAAATACACACAAAAACTGTAAAGCCCTTCATACATTAGGGATAAAAAGATAAGCATTTCACATGGTAACTGATATGTACTCTAATAAAATCTAAAATCAGGACAAACACAAATTCCATCATTAACATTATTTTAGAAACTTTGACCAATGGGAGAGAAATAGAGACATCATTCCAGATATAACAAATATTAAATAGCATCAATAAATACTAAAGAAACTATATGTTAGTAAACTGAACATATAAAAGGAAATGCCTAGATACCATGAAAACAATTTTCTAAAATGGACAAGGGAAGCCAGGTGGCA
>LZPO01035078.1:100038-115278 GCA_001675575.1 Neotoma lepida | reverse complement strand
AAAGTCTGAGAAATAAGCCATGGGCTATTTAACAAACAATTTAAGAATTCAAATTTTTAAAAAATCAAGGTAGGCAGTGGTAGTGCATACCTTTGATCCCAGCACTCAGGCAGGCAGAGGCAGGCAGAGATCTCTGAGTTCTACGCCAGCTCATAGGTTATACCAGCCTTCATGATTTTAAATTCTGATTTAAAATGATTTTAATTATCTGGTCATGTGGGAGTTAAGATATCATTTGAAAATAAAATAAAATTTATTTTACACTATAGACTGTATTTGCTTATCAAAAGAAATATAATAAAATACTTAAGACATACTCCAGAATTATGTCTAAGAAAGGAAATACAATAAAAACATTAAAAATTAACTTTTAGTATTTTCTTAACAAGATGTTTTCTGGGTCTAGAGAGATGGCTCACTAGTTAAAAGCAGGTACTGTTTTAAGAAGACCCAGGTTCAGTTCCCAGCATCTACAAGGTGTCTCACAACCACTGAACTCTAGTTCAAGGGGAACCATCACCCTCTTCTGGGCTCCTTAGGCAACTTGCATTCTCATGCACATACTCCAACTGCCACTCTCACATCACAAGCCCCCAGTACTGTACTTATGAAAGAGACTAGTAATTCATAATGAATCAGTATTATTATTCAATATTCATTTTTTCTCCCTTCCATTGGTAGAATCTCTGGAGTTTTAGCTAAGCACACTTGGTTAACGTACAAACTATGTATCCCAAGATCCTATATAGGCAAAGACATTNGGTGATTAAGCAAAAGGATGTGACTGAAAATGACATATGTACAACATCCAGATCCTCTTAAGTGCTTAGCTTCTTGCCTATTGAGTGCAAAGGGCCAAACAGTAAAATCCCAAAGAGAATGGCAGAGCTGACTCAATAGCCTAGGGATCCCTAGAGCCTATTGTTGAGAGCAAACCAACCTTGTCTATCCTCNCCTCTTGACTGTTAGATAAAAGAAAAACTAACTTCTTTAAGCCACTGTATTTTGGAGTCTCCTTGTAACAGCAACTTGATCTTATGTGTACCCTTCCTAAATTGTTCATAATTTTTTTCCCATGCTAGGCATCAAACCCAGAGCCTCCCCATATGCTGAGTAGGTGCTCTACCACTAAACTAATACTCCTGATCCCTGATAGAACTATATAAAAACAAACTGTGGACTTTAAAAAGAAATAGAGCTGGGAGATTTACCTATTCCCACTCTACCATCAAATATCCACCACTATTTTATTAAAATGAAATTATATTACACAGCTTCTTATAATGAAAATCCATGCCATTCATGTCAGCAGTATACATGTACACATACCTTACAACAAGAACAAATGCAGAAAGCATACAAGATACTTGGAAAAGAACAGTGTCTCTAAATGTATTCAGTCTTGTTAAATTGCTTAAAGTGTCCATATATCATGCTTTTAAAATAAAGTGAAATGAAAAACACTAAATTTTACAAGCATATATCATTCCTACATATTTATATTTCAGTTATGCTAAAGAAAGATAAGGAGTTTATAAAATGTATAAACATTTTCAGCCTTCCCCATAATTTCTATCCAATGACAGAAGGAAGAGGTATGGAGATTTAAGATCTACTGTAAAAATATATGTAATTTACATGCTACTCCATAATATGAATGAGTTTGTTACTATGCTTTAAATATCAAGAGATGCAATGTTTCAGAAGGAATATTTTCCCCAGGTGTTGTTCCTCAACAGCTATTCACTATTTTTTCAGACAGGGTCTCTCACTGGCCTAGTACTCAAAACCAGGCTAGGTTGGCTGGCCAGTGAAATCCAGGGAGATCCAGCTTCTTCATCTCCCCAATGCTGGCATTACACCANGCTTGGTTTTTTCACATGGTGCTGGGAATCAAACTCCGGTTCTAATAGGCAATTTACAAAATTGAGCCATCATCTAAGCATCTATTTGTACTTTTCTTCACCTATGAATTTTCTAGATAACTGAAGTTCATTATTTTTAAAGTAGCTAAGTGCAAGCTAGGTGTGGTGACATATGCCTATAACCCCAGCACTTGGAAGGCTAAAGCAGAAGATAAGGAATTTAAGGCTAAGCTAGGCTACACAGTTTGTTCAAAGTCAGACTGGGATAAGAGACCTTATCTCAAAACACCTTAAAGTAAAAGTAAATAAAACAGCCAATCCTATAGATATCCACTATATCAGATACAGTACCAGACATTCTGAGGAGAATACGAATTGTTAATAAATTGACTGTATCCTCAGTGGCCTTCATTCTACTTACACAGGCAAATTTCAGGTACTTTGAGATTTAAACCCTTAGCAGCCATAATCGAAACATAGCTACGCAAACTACTGTGGAACTCTATCTACTCCATGCTGCCACTAGTTTCCCATCACACTGAGTCAACTTTCTTTAGTCAATAGCCTATAATGTAAATATGTAAAATCTTCAGAAAATCTAAACATTACAGGAAANCACAAGGTGGGATTTTTAAGAATGCAGGGAAGGGTGGAAAATGTTAATGCTTCAGATAAATTNTGCAATACTTTTTTCCACTTTCTTGTCAAAATTTAAAGTCACCTGTTAGCTTAGAAAAATAAAATACAGCTCTGAAAAGATATCTCAGCAGTTAAGAAAGCTTGCTGCTCTTAGAGNACCGAGTTCAGTTCTCAGCATCCAAAGGGGCACTCAAAACTGCATGTAACTCCAGCTCCAGAGGACCCAATACCTTCTCTGGTCTCTGAGGCCAACTGCACTCACATGCACATACCCACACACACATACACAAAATCAAAAAATAAATTCTAGACAGACAAACAGATAGATAGACAGANTGACTGATTACTATGGTGGTCTGAATGAGAATGGGCCCCACAGGCACATTATTTGAGTGCTACATTCCTAGTTTGTAGGACTACTTTAGGAAGGATTAGGAGGTGGGGCCTAGTTGGAGAAAGTCTCACGTGGTTTTGGCTCTGAGATTGCACCGGGCTCAGTCTAGTTCTCTCTGCCTCCAACCTAGGGATCAGATGTGCACTCTCAGCTACTGCTCCAGCACCACACCTGCTTGCCTGCCACCATGCTCCCTACAATTAGTCATGAACTCACCCTCTGAAAGTATAAGCAAGCCCCTAATTAAATGCTTTTTTGTTTTTGTTTTTCAAAACAGGGTTTCTCTGTGTACTGCCCTGGCTGTCCTGGAACTCTGTAGACCAGGCTGGCCTCAAATTCACAGAGATCAACCTGCCTCTGCCTCCCAAGTGCTGGGATTAAAATGCTTTCTTTTGTAAGTTGCCTTGATCATGGTGTCTTCACAGCAATAGAACAGTAACTAAGACAATTACTTATGCTTAGTGCATTTCTTCATATTTGGAAGTAATCTGTAGACTCTGGACAAAGGAATAAATATTTCCCCACTCTCAAACCATGAAGAACGTGACTAGAAATTTGCCTTCATTTTCATACATCTATTNCTCCCTTGACTTTAGCTCATAGAAAAAAGTAGAAATTTTCTAATTTTCCTCATAGAAAATTAGCATGGAGTTATTGTGTATTGCAAAGTATCACTTTAAAATCCCATGCCTAGGCTAAGAGTATAGATGAATAGTAGAGCATTTGCCTAACATGTGTGAGGCCCTAGGTTTGAATCACAGCACAGGAGTGGGAAGACGTACTCCTAATAGTGTATCTATCAGCATCTTTGATTTTTAAACCTAGTCAAATTAAGGTAAAAAGAAGAGGTTAAAGAACCATAGACAAAATAATTCCAAACTTTCAGTGACTGCAATGGAAAAGGAAGCATATAAACTTGTAAATGACACCCAAAAAAAATAGAGAGAAATCAGCAGTATCCTGACCATGGAGACAGAAAAGAAATGGTAAGTTTGAAAACTACTCCAGAAGGAGACAGACCACATAATGGAGAAAGAAAGAACAACAACAACAAAATCCAGCCATAGTCTGGATTTTCATTTATTCAAGGATACCTTCAACTCAGCTAAATGAACAGAGTTCAGAAGAGATTAAGAGCTGATAAAGCATTAATGTGAGTCAGAAATACACAGTAGTTTAAAGTACTGAGAATGAATGACCCTGCCCAGACTTTTCTGGTCTATGTAATTCTCTGAAAATTCTGTCTAAACTAATTTAGACCATGTCTTCTGTCATTTATAGAGTCCTAAGTGACACAACCCTTCATTGGATCTTCAATATATTCTTTAAGAAGTAATGAGAGTAAAAATGTAATTCTGATGAAAAAAACAGCCTTGTTTAAAATGAGTGGTGTGTGTGTGTGTGTGTGTGTGTGTGTGTGTGTGTGTGTGTGTACATGTGCATGTGTAGGCATGTGGCCCATGCACATACACAGACCAAAGAAGGTTAGGTGTCCTGGCTCTAAGACTCTGCCTTATTCACTTAAGACAGGGTCTTCCACAGAACCTGAAGCCCACGCCCCAGTGATCCTCCTGCTTCTGCACTGCAAACTGGCTGAGGTTATAGGTACACACAAGGTCATGCTCTGCTTTTTACATTGGTGCTGAGGATTTGAACTCAAGTCCACATGCTTGTACAGCAAGTATTCTTACCAAATAATACATCTCCTGAGCCCATCACTGCCTTTTGATTCATATCTCATTTCCATACACCTCTATCACTATGCTCCACATACTAGCTTTGTGAAAAGTTTTTAAACATACTTTCAACACACAATCTACAATAAATTCTAGATATTAGACTAAGAGAAATGAAAACATGATTCTCAAAGGGCTTATATACCAATGTCCATAGACATCTTTTTCATAGTAGACAAAATGGAGAAAAAAAATGTCCAACATATAACTGAATAAACAAATCTTTCAAGAGAATACAAAAAAAAACTGCTCAGAAAAAAACCAAAAAATAAACACAGTATTAACAAATGTGAAATGTATTATGCTCAGTAAGTACAAGAAACCAGTCACAAAATTAACCCATTTACATAAACAGGCAAAACTAACCTCTGATGACATAAGCAAACAATCTGGATGGTAAGTATTGAGTGGGAAGCAGTATGACGAGTGTCCTACATGACGGAAATGTTCTCAATCTTAACTGAGGTGTGGGCTATGCAGTTGTATATATCCATAACAACATATTCAACACAAAACTTGTTTCACTGTACCTAAGATCTCAAATTTAAATAAAATTAAGCTACAAATTNTCTACAGGCTTAAGCCTACTCTGTTAGAATTTGGATCAATTAGAACAGAATCTCTATTCAGCCATAAAGATCTGAATGAAAACTAAAACACTGAGGAGGAGGGAGGCAGTCTTCTGGGACATACCCTACAACTACAAGCCCAAACATTTATGTCAGTCTCCTATACAGCTAATCTTCAGTAAAAGTAGGAAAGATGTAGAAACACAAAAGGGATTCTGGTTGACTAAAAAAAGTCAGCAGGGTTACAAGATGGCTTAGGAGACGAGGCGCTTCCTGCCAAGCATAATGATGAAGTTTGGTCCCTGAGGACCCACATGGCAGAAGGAGAACCCACTCCCACAAACTGTCTTTGGGCCTCCACATGCACACTGTGGTACACATGCACTCANGTACATATAAACAAATGTAATAAAAATGCTTTAAAAGTCAGTATATTTGGCCAAAAAATTCAGAACTCCCCCCGCAAACTACTGGAAATAAATTGCTTTTTTAAGACTTTTTAATCAAACCTGAGAGTCTGCAAATACTGCTAAATAGAACCATTTGGCAAATTATTTATTTTCATGAAAATTCTGACATGTCTAAAAGCAGCATTTTCACAACTAGAACTAAAAATTGGAAATAAGTATCGGAAAAGAAATCATGACGGTAGAATCGTGTAAAAAAGTGATCACAGGGCATAAATTTGATGCGCTTCATGTGTGTGTTGGGGGGCGGGGTTAATGTTGGGGGCTGAACCCAGACCCTTGTGCATGCTAAGTACAAGCTCTACCACTCATCTACACTGCCAGCCCAGATAAAATGATGTTTGAGAAGCAAAACTACCAAGAGATAAAGGTATTGTAAGAACAAGTAGGCTTCAAACTGCTAACCAATATTTCTTTCACTTCTCTGAATTCTATACTGTCCTGAGTATACAATTAATTGCTTCATTTCTTCAAAACTATCTACTGTCACTAACCTACACATTAGTGCCTTGCAGACAGTGTCCCTACACNTAGCCAAAGGACACTATGTCTATGCAAAACATCTCCAGTGACCCTCAGTACAAGCAGGTCATGGCAGAAAGCATCCCAAAGCACTGAACCTTTTCAAACTAACCCTATTAATATACAGTTGGTTCTACAAGAAATTATATATAGAAAAGATGACTTAANTATACAACTGATGAATTATGAAAACAACTGGAAAAAGTTAAAATAAGTATACTAAAAGACATAAAACCAATTTTTTTTGTTTGTTTTTAATACAGGGTTTCTCTGTGTAGCCCTGACTGTCCTAGAACTTGCTCTGTATACCAGGCTGGCCTTCGAACTCATAGAGATCTGCCTGCCTCTGGGATTAAAGGCGTGTGCCACCACTGCCTGGCCCAATTATTTTCTAGAGACAGGGTCTCATTATGTAGCTTTTACTGGCCTGGAACTCACTAGATAGACCAGACTGGCTGCCTCAGTGCTTGAATTAAACAGACACACACCATCACACCTGGCACAATTTACTTTCTTTTGGACATGAAAAAAAGAGGTAATTAGCCTTCTATAGAATCAAGTTTTAATAAAGTGACTGGCTTGGAAGTTTGAATACGAGTCCTAAAGGTGTAATTAATAGGAAAATAAAAATATTAATTAGTCTCTTATTTAAGTGTTTCTTCTGATAAATGAGCTAGTGATATGCTTCACCTAATAATAAATAAGTAAAGGGGGATTTTTAAACTCTCACAGTCAAAAGCTATATTAAAAAAGAATAAAGAGGGGCCAGAGAGATGGCTTGCCTTGCAAGCCTGGCAGCCTGAGTCCAATCCTCAGAATNTACATTAAGATGGAAAGAGAAAACCAACTCCACATAGTTGTTCTCTGACCTCCACACATGAGCAAGCCACAACACATGCAGCTACACACATATCACACCCATACACACAACAACAATAACAACGAGAAGGAGGACTATAAAGATGCTCAGTGGTTACNGACNTTGCAGAGGACCTGAGTTCAGTTCCCAGCACCCACACTAGGCGGCTCAGAACCACCTATAAATCCAGCTCCAGGAGACCTGACATTCCATAGGCACCTGCATTCATGTGCATATGCCCACACATAGACATACATATACAAATAATTAAAAACAAGAATAAAAGTTTAAGATAACAATTAGGTAGTAGAGCTCTACTAATGTTCTTGGCTAAATAAAAACTAGTAAGTAGAACTAAAATATNTTTTTTCTATTTACTTCCCAGCAAAATATATTACTAATTTGGCAAAGAATTAAAAAACAATTTTTTAAACTGTCTCAATCAAAGATAGATTTAAGCAGTGTGTGAAACTGCAGATAAAAATAGCCTATCATTCTATTCAGATTCTAGAAGGTCATAAGACAAAAGAACAATGTCTTCTGTTCTAAGAGTAGGATAGTAATACCTCTTCAAGGCTTTCCTTCCAAGAACACTCTATTTCACTATGCTAATAACCAATCATAATTTTTTTAAATTGGTTCTGACTCAACACTTTAATGCATAGCACAGAAGGCTGCATTATTAATAAATGTTCTGGTTAAGCGTCAACTTGTCTCAACCCAAGAGCTACAACTCAGTGTTAGAGCATCTGCATAATATGCCCAAGAACCTGAGTTCCACCCCTAGAACCACAAGGGGGAAAAAGCCAACATGTATGTTACTTACTTCTGAAATCTTACTCCTATTAAATTCCTAAAATATAATAAAACATAAATATAACAAACTTTCATTTCAAAATTTCTAAGAAANTGCTATTCTAAGTAAAGCATTTTAAAATAATTCTAAAGAAAGCACTAAAATNGAAGTGGATATGTACCNCCAATATCAACACAATGCAAAACTACATCAGTAATAATATCCTCCAATCAAATAATTTTATGGGCTGGAGAGATGGCTCAGTGGTTCAGAACACNGGCTGCTCGTCTAGAGGACCCATGCACCCACAGGGCAGCTCACAACTGTCTCTAACTCCTGTTCCAGGGGATCCAACACCCTCACACAGACATACATGAAGGCAAAATACCAATGTACATAAAGTAAAAATAAATAAATAACTTTACATCTGGATATTTAGCCTAAGTTAATAGTTTAACTAAAAGAAATGCTGTTTTTTTTCAATTTTGCCTACCAGTTTAGAGTGCAGCTACTATATTCTCATAGTCAATTTAAAGGAGTTAAAAATCTGGGTTAAGACAGTACAATGACCTGAATTTAGAACATCCAAACAGATGTGCTATATTTCCCCAGATGTTTTCTGGATGATTTAAAAAAAAATCAATAGAATATATAAAATTAAGCTTTATCAAAGTTAAGGGAAAGTCAAAAGCAAATAACTTCATGTTTTAAAATCTCATCATTGGATAATGGAGAGACCATGTCTCAAAAATACAAAAACAAAAAGAATCTCTTCACTGGAAAGTTTCAAAACAGAGACACCAACATCTCTAGTCCTTTCAGAGAAAGAGACACCAAAATNTAAATAGGTGGAACAAATTCTGGGATTCACTGAATTAGCAGTCCCACAATAGCAAAGAGAAATAAATGCCTTGCAATTTGCTTATAGAATACCTAAGCAATAAAGCTTCAGTCTTTCCTGATTCACAAAACTTACAAGTGGGAAATTAAAGAAAATTAAGCAAATCATGACAAACACTGTACAGGGCAAAAAATATGGCTGTCTAAAACAAAAGAATCAAACTCTTNATAAAATTTTGGTGTGTAATATTTGAGGTGGGAAAAAGAATTTCATATAAGTTCAAAACTAACATACTAATGTCAGACACATGGCACATGCCTGTGATTCCAGCTATAGCTTCCTCTTTATAAATAAAAGTAACACACAGGCCAGCCACAGTGGTCAAGGCCTATAATCCCAGAACTTGGGAGAGAGNGGCAGGAAGGTTTGAGACAAACATGATCTACACAGCAAGTNGGCTACTTAGTGAAGGCCTGTCTGCAAAAAAATAAAATAGGTAAAATCAGGGTCCCTGGAAGNAAGATGAGAAGCTTCCGTCTGTAGAGGGGATCCTTACTACAGACTCACAACTGGTCAAAGCGCTGAGAATAAATAATGGACTGTTGAGTGTTCAGCCATAATGGAACATTTGTATCCTCCACCACCCTCCTCTTNCAAAGCTCAGGAGCACTGGAAAATGGAAAAACAAGAATATCTGAGCTAAAGGATGGTAAGGAATGTTGTAAAATGCTGTTCTCAGGATGTAACATGGCTGGTGCATCCATGAACTCACAATATCAGTGATTACCTACATGAGACCTGCACAAGACCTTCGGAAGGCTGAGCCCATCAATACTCCATAACGAAGAGTCAGCTAACCCTTCTCAGAAGAGGGATAGGTAGTTAGTTAATGGCTGTGTTGTGGAAAGAGGAGTCATGTTCCTTAGTAGTGTAACAACTGGTAAGCTGCTCTTAATTACATCCCCTACCCATTCTCATGCAAGCAGCCCTAATTAAATCCCATGAGGTGGGCACAGGCACACATACACACAGGGGGACACACATAAAAGTATAAAGGAGACCTAGAAGAAAATGTTCTGTGGAAGGAGGGGGATATGAGAGGATAATGGTGTGGAGGGTGTAATCAAAATACATTGCATGTGTAGGAAACTGGGAAAGATTAAAAGATGTTTAAAACATGAATGAACAAATTAAACATACATTTTATAGTATAAAACAAAAATAATCCCAACAAAACTGTTTAATAAGAATGGGGAAGTCGGGCGGTGGTGGCNCACGCCTTTAATCCCAGCACAGACAGGGAGGCAGAGATAGGCGGATCTCTGAGTTTGAGGCCAGCCTGGTCTACAGACTGAGTTCTAGGATAACCAGGGCTACACAGAGAAACCCTGTCTCAAAAAACAAACAAACAAACAAACAAAAAAGAATGGGAAAGAGGAACTGGAGAGATGGCTAAGTGGTTAAGAGACTTTGCTGCTCTTACCCACAACATAGATTCTTTTCCCACCCACACTGGGCAACTACAACCACCAAATGATACCCTTTCCTGACATCTGAGGGCACTGAATCAATGTAGTACACATACATCCATTCAGCCACACATATCTGCACATAAAGCAAGTTTTTNAAAAATGAGGGGTGGCTAGAAGAGAGGGTTCAGAGATTAAGGGTACTTATTGCTCTTGCAGAGAACTTAGATTCTATTCCCAGCACCAACAGGGCATCTCATGACCATCTCTAACTCTAGTTTCTCAGATCCAGTCCTCTTCTGGCCTCTGTAGGCACCAGGCATGCACATGATGCACATACATACATGCAAGGCAAAACACTCATACACATAAAATAAAAATAAATCTAAAAATAAAAAATAGGAAGCTTAATGTTGCTATATTGACCAATAAATTTGTTTAAAGTAACTTCACACATAAGCTAATCTGTTCAAAGAGTCTATTTGGAGGTGGGGGAGGAGGGAGAGAGAAAAGTGTTTAAAAAAAAAAATCTCAATGGTGACATGTCTCCAAACAAAGTTCAGTGGAGGAAGGTTTTCTTACATAGTAGGCTGTCATCAACCTCTATAGCTATAAAAATCTGAAAGAGATAAAACAACTTTGCAGAGGGAAGAAGAGGTCACCAGGAAACCCACAAACCAGCCATCAGACCAGACAACAAACATGGTAACATACATAACCACATTGCCTCCCCATCACAATTATAAAGGGTATTAAGGGGCTGCTAAAAATGCTGCTTGTAGATTTATCTTATATCTTCCATTTTTCAAAGTATATAATACAGTATGTAACAAACAGAAAATACAAATGCTATTGTAACTTTAAAAAGCTAATGCTTTAAAAATGCAGCCAGCAGTGGTGGCCTACATCTGTAGTCTGGGGAAGGTTAAGGCCAGCCATAGCTACATATTCAAAGCATGTCTCAGACAATATAAACAATTACAAGCAAAAGGCAAAATGAGAAAACTGACAGAAAAGAACAAAATGAACTTTTAACAAAAAACATTAAGTACTGGTACAGTCTCAACTTGCACTTTTATACTTAACACACACTGTAAGTTCTTTTATCTTGAGAGAGATTCCTACTTCATTCCTTTGTCAGCATAACATATTCCATTACATGATCACAGAGAATTGAACAAATCTCTTATTACTGACCCTTCTGTTTTCAATCCTTTGGCCCATACCCTTTAACACATATATTTATATATTCCCTAAAACTTATTTTGCTAAAACAATAAAAATCACTGAAATTATGAAACTTACATGTTTATCTAAAGCACACACAAGAGCCTGATATTTTACAACAGTATGTTATTTTGATATATTAAAATTACATGTATTTATAATTTCAGATGTTTATTTTAACATGTGTGAATATTTTTATTAATAGGTTATATAAACATTCCCCTACAGATATGTTTGCTTTTACAAATATACTAACAAACATATTTGCCAATATTTTCTCTAGTCACAATTTTTTATTTGAGACAGGGTCTAACTATGTAGCTCATACTGGCCTAGAACTTACTTTGTAGCATTAAGTCAACCTCAACCTCCAAACCCTCCTGCCTGCAGCTGCAAGGTGCTGGAGTACAACTATGATTTAACACATTTTGCTAACATTTTTAACTTTTATTTGTTTTTTTAAATTATTTTATTTGTAGGAACACTCCACTTGGTCAATCTCTCNTAGCACCATGTGTGCTCCAGCAATTAAACTAAGGTTGGAAGGCTTGGCAGCAAGCACCTTTACCTGCTGAGCAATGCTGCCAGCCCTTAACATTTACTTTTCACAGTGAGATTTAGATTGGGGCATGTGTGTGTGTCCATGTGTGTGCAGATAGATACAGAGGCTGAAAAGACCCCTTAGCATTGGAGTTTCAGGTGGTTGTGAGCCATCCCACATGGATGCCAGAAACCAAATTCTCTCTATTCCTGTGAAAGTGCTCTTAACCTCTGAGCCATATCTTCAGCTCCTAAAACACTTTTTGAATGTTTTCACGTTCTTTGGTTTTGTTTTGTTTTTTAATTTATTTATATGGAACTGGGAAGATGGCTCAGCAGCTAACAGCACTTACTACTCCTGCAGAGGACTCAGGGTTCAGTTCTCAGCACATGGTGGCTCACAAACACTCCTAACTCTAGTTCCAGGGTATCCAATGCCTTCCTCTGACCTCTGCAGGTCCCAGGCAAAGACCTGATACACAGATATGCATGCAGGCAAAATACCCATATACATAGAATAAAATAAATCAATCTAAATTTTTTAAATTTTTTGTATGTGTGTGGGCATAGAAATCAGAGGACAACTTGTGGAAAGTCAGTTCTTGAATTCTACNACATGGGTTCAAGAGATCACACTCAGATCATCAGGCTTGACAGCAAATGACAATACCTGCTGAGNCATATCACTGGCCCCTTAGTTATCTTTTGGAGCCAGGGTGCCTGCCTCAAATCTTCTGATCCTCCTGACTTAAGTTTCTAAGTGCTAGGATTACATGTGTACACATCACTGCAGTTACAATGTACCACAATATCAAGCTTTCACATTCATATTTGAATGAATTATTTCATCATTCCAGTAATTGGGTAATGTTATTATTCTCCAGTGTCAACTAAAATCTTTTAACTTTAATATAATAACATTTCTTACTGATATGGCTGCTATATACAATTTTCAACATACATGTATGTTAGCTTTTTGTTCTTTTAATTTTATTTTACTTTATGTGTATGACTGTTTTGCCTGCAGGTGTATCTGTACACCACAGAGTGCTTCAGATAGTTGTGAAACACCATGTAGGAGCTGGGAATTGAACCTGGGTCCTCAGGAAGTGTTCTTAACTGCTGAGCCATCTCTCCAGCCTTGGATGTTCGATTGTTAGTGAAAACTTTATTGATTGTGAAATTTTATGCGTGGTATATACATGTGTTTGTGCACGTGTATGCAGAGGCCAGAGGTTGACATCAAATATCTTCAATCACTTTCCACTTTATTTTTTGAGATAAAATCTATCACTAACCCTTTCAGCCAAAGTCAGCAAAACTAGCTGGCTGGCAAACTCAACAATCTTCCTGTACCCACCTCCACAGCACTGAAATTTCAGGTTTACACCACCACACCCAGCTTTTTGGATCTGTGCGTGCTGAGGATCCAAACTCCCAACCTCACATCTTGCATAGCAAGCATTTTATGCACAGAGCCATCCCCCTAGCCCTTGTGAAATGGTTTTCTGAAAAATTATATATATTAATATACTTAAATAAGCCATAGTCCTGAGTTTACAAGGCAAGCATTCTTTAAAATAATGTTAAGATGAATTGCCAACCAAATTTGATAATCTTCAATAGCTAATAAAAGCATCTCATCAGATATAAAAGGCTAAATTTTAGTTAAAAAGCAAAGTTAGTATATGTACTTTGTTTGGTTTATTTTAATTAATTAATTAATTTTATTTTTGTGCATGTTCTTGGGTGTATGTTTGTACACCACATACAAGCAGGGGCCCTCAGAAGTCAGAAGAGAGAACTGGATCACCAGGAACTAGAATTACAGTTGCAAACTGCCACATAGGTGCTGGGAGCTGAATCTGNTAGGTGCTGGGAGCTGAATCTGCAAGAACACCCAGTGTTCTTAACCACTGAGCCATCTCTCCAGCCCCTACTTTTTTTTTTAACTTTTAAATTACATTTGTTTGTGTGTCTGTTTGCAATTGCCAAAGTACATGCATGGAGGTCAGAGGGCAACTTTCAGAGCAAATTTTCTCCTTCTACCATGTAAGTCCCAGGGATTCAACTCAGATATTTAGGTTTGACAGCTGGAGCTTTTACCCACTTAGCCATCTCACCAGCCCATTTTATACACTTTTTTTAATACACTTTGAAACTAACAGAAGAATCTTAATAATAAAAATACTGGGAGGAAAACATAAAGTAACCTTTTAAAGTATTAGAAAGAAAACAAACTGAAAATTTCTCGCACAAAATTCTGAAATCTTGGCCAAATTTATTAGATAAATATTTTTCTGAAAATACCAACACAATTGGCAAATCTGACCAATTGGTCTATGAATTAATTGACACAAAGCTAGACTGTCTACAGAACCAATTCCTCAGAATGAAACTGTTTCATCAAGAATATGCAAATATGTAAAAATGTTTCTTATTTTGGACAGTGTCAGAGTATTAAATAAAAAACTACAGCAATCTACGCTCTCAGTAAAGTCAAATAATTTAATCCTTTATAGTTTAACATGTAAGCACTATAATTATCTTAAATGTTTGAATATTTACAATTTGAGAGTGATATACTTCATAATGGAAAAATCCCTTTCAAAATAGATTATGAAGAACTATGAGAGATATTTACATAATAAATGTCCAAAGTATAAAAACTGTCTTTAAACTACTAAGAATGAGCTAAAAACAAGTTTTCACATATTTTTTTAAAAATCAAGATAACATGAAAATAGTAAGCGGATGTTTATTTTAGGGTTTTTGAATTATAANAATTCTTTTTTCATTTCTTTTTTGAGATTTTCTCCAGAGTTATTATGCTGATTTTCTGTTACAAAAAGTTCTAGTAGATTAAGAATAAAGAATTTCAGCTCTTTATACCACCCAGGCTTTTGATTTCCTATTAATGGCCCACCCAGTTTTTTGTTGCCCAGTGCCAAAATTTGATCATAATCTTTGCTTCAGCATTCTCCACTATCCTCTAAATCTGGTCATTACATCCTACTGACTTCATTTCTTCAAGAAATCTCTTTTGGTCTCCATTTCAACTGGATTACTAATATAAGATGGAAAACAATCTGCAGTTACTCTTAGGATTTCTCTGCTCTAGAATTCATGTATTGTACAGCTGTCTAATTTTCTTCAAATGAAAACTTCTCAAACATGATCATACATACTAATTGCTTAAATATTTTGTAAAAAAATACTGATTCTCATTCACTATGACTATAGAAGTTTATATTTCTAATAAATTCCTAGTGGTCCCCATGCTTTAAACTACATTCAAATCACTCTTAGATTAAGA
>LZPO01035078.1:89066-99797 GCA_001675575.1 Neotoma lepida | reverse complement strand
TCTTCCAGAGGTGCAGGGTTCAATTCGCACCCACATAGAGCCTCACAACTACTGTAATTCCAGTCCTAGGGGATCCGATATTCTGCCCTTTGTTGCTACCAAGAATACAGATAATGCACAGACATACATGCAGGCAAAACACTCACACACATAAAAACAATAAATGGGGGAAAAAAGAACCTTTAAACTAGTACTTTATTCTGCTCAAATTTAAATTCTTTCTTGAGGTTTTAGTAAAATATCTTCCTTATACTGCCTAATTCTACTGCCTCAAAAAAATGTACTCATTCTCATTGCTGGCCACACATACTCACTTTGGCTCTGCAGTCCTCCTGTGTAGATGTGTTCCTTGAGTTTGCTTACATTTTCTTTACCACTCATTCAAGTATTATCTTTCACAACTCTAAACAAATGAATCCTGTTCACATTCTTTGACTTCCAGTTTTCTGAATTCTAACAGTACTCCCCATTGTGGCTCTGGTGTCTGTTGTTTTACACTATTAGAACCAGTGTACAAAAGCATTCCTCTTTATATCCCATGAAATGCCTTAGGGACACAGATTTCTCTCATTTATTTCCCAACAAGATGCTTAATATGTGGTTCATGCCAGGTGTGGAAGTGTGTTCCTTTAATCCCAGTACTTGGGAGACACAGGTGGATCTCTNTGAGTTTGAAGCCAACCTGGTCTACACAGCAAGTTCCAAGTCAGTCAAGGCTATATAGTGAGATCGTGTCTCAAAAAAAAAAGCAATTATTCAGGTCTAGGCTTATAAATTAGTAATGCAGCACTTGCCTGGCACATAAAAGACCCCGGGCTAAATCCCAGTTACAACCAAAACCAAACCAAACCACCTCCTCTATGCACACAGACACAAAGACACAAAAAATTTAAGCTTCCAAAACTCAACCAGGATGAAACAGATAATCTAGCTACTCCTATAACCACTAAAGATGTAGAAGCCATAATTAACAAGCTTTCCAAACAGAAATCCCTTGGTCCAGCCAACTTCCTGGGTAAATTTTATCAAAAATGAAATCATTCATTTTTTTGCTATCTCAGCTGGGGATATAACTCAATGGTAATGCACTCGCCTGGCATGTGCAAGGCTCTGGGTCTGATCCCCAGTAGTGTAAAAGAAAATAATAATAATAATAATAATAATAATAATAATAATAATAATATAATAATGACAGAGATATTGCAAACAAAGAGGGAGGGAGATAACTTCTGATCAACATCCCTCATGAACTTAGATATAGAAATCTTGAATAAAATAGTATTAGATTAAAACCCAGGAATGCATAAGGAAGATTGTAAACCACAACAAAATGGGATTTGCTCCAGTTATGCAAGAGACTCAACTTTTTTAAAATTTTTAATAATTGTATGTGTATTGGTGTTTTGGCTGCATGTGATACCAAATGTAGGCCTAGTGCCTTTGGAGCCAGAAGAGGATGTTGAGTCCCCTGGAACTAGAGTTATGGACAGGTGTGAGGTACCACGAGGGTGCTGGGAATCAAACCCAGGTCTTCTGGAAGAGCAGCAAGTGCTCTTAATCACTAAGCCATCTCTACAGCCCTGCCTCAACTCTTGGGGGAAAAAAAATCCATATANACCTAGAGAAATGTACCAATTGGCTAAAAGTATTTGCTGCTCTTCCAGGGATCTGAATTTTGTTCTCAGCACTCATGTAGAACAGTTCACAACTGTAGCTTCAGGTGATTGGACACTGTCTTCTGGCCTCCAGAAGTACTGCACAAATGTGGCATATAGACACACACATAAAACAAAAATAATATTTTTCTAAAAGTCTTCAAAAAATGTTTTAAATTCCTAATAACAAATCTCAACAGGGCCTGGGGGCACAGGTAAGTAGTAAAGAGCACTTACCTAGCATATGTGAGGCCCAGGTTTGATTTGGGGGTGAGGGAGAGCACACACTTCTGAACAAACTAGTAACAGAAGNGTAACTTNCTCAAGTTGGCAAAGAACAGCTAAAAAACAGCCACAGCTAACAAGTTAACATCACACAGTAAAAACAGTATCTTCCCTCCTAAGCACAGGTCCAAAGCAAAGACAGCAGTTCTCGCCATTCTTACTCAACATTTATGTAAAGCTACACAGTAAAGAACAGAAAATAAAAAGGAAACCAGACTGGAAAAGTTTTTGCAAAGTCCTTATTTGCAGATGGTATAACTTAGAAAATAAGAAAAAGAAATTCCACTGTATTAAGTAAGTTCAGGGAGAGCACAAGACTCAAGATCAATAAACAAAAATCAAGCACATTTCTATATGATAAGCATAAACCAACAACAAAAAAAAGTTGTTATATTGCTCAAAGAAACTGGTCTATGCAACGGTTATTCTTCACTGTCAACTTGACTGAATTTGTAATCACTTAGGAGACACAGCCTGGTTGCTTGATGGTGTTTCCAGGAAGGAAGACCAACCCTGCATGTGAGCAGCAGTGTCCCATGGGTTAGAAGGAAAGGAAAGCAAATTGAGTATCAGTATCATTGCTTTCTTCCTAACTGGTCACAATCTAACCAGCCACATCCTGCTCCTACTACCATACCTTCTGTGCATCATCAACTACCTAAGTAAGANGTCTCTCTAGTGACTGGCTCCTTTAGTCATCTTTCAGCATTCACCCCAATATCTGGCTCCGGGTTTTTATTATTAAGACCAAGGTGCCTGGGCTCCAAACGCCAGAGTTAGCCCCTCACCACTGGCCAGCTCTGCCTTCAGGGAGCTCTGTGCTTTCAGTTCCCACTGGTTACAAGTGTTGCTTTTGCATGTTCCCCCATGTCCACCTTTCAGACGGCTGGCTCTTTGGCTCCTTTTCCCCATGGGTTGTGGGCTTTNCCTGGGCCACCTCCTCAGGCTGCTGACACAGGATCAGCAGTAGCTGTCCTCAAGCCAGGCTGTGCACCGCCTGTTTTCCACCCAGTAGTGCTACACAGTGACAGCCAGTCTTACACCTCACTGTCATCGTCAGCAGATTTGGTGAAACAACTTGGAATTCTTAAAGGGGGGAATTAGTTTAAAAAAAAAAAAGTTGTTCTCCCACATTAAAAGATGGGAAACACTATTACAATGGAGGGAATTAGGTCTCTGTATGATTCTACAACGGATAGTTTAAAAATGGAACAATTAAATGAGGAGATAATTAACTTAGTTGGGATTTATGTAATGTCAATTATAAACATTATCAGTTTGGTAATTCTTGTTTAAAAGTTGGTTGATATAAGTGCCAAGATACAAGCCTTAGAAAAAGGTTACTAAAGAAAATAATGCAATTTTGACTAGTTACAAGCCTTAGAAAAACTTACTAAAACAGAAGAGTTATTCAGAAGAGGACAAGAGGAATTTAAAGGAGAACCAACCTCACCATTACATTATAAAATTAGAAAGGAACAGCCCAAGGTTATCAAACAACCAACCTTAATTTATCCAGTCACCTTACAGGAACAACTCCCAAATGACAGATATCCCCAAGGCTATGTAAGAGTTGACTGGATTCCTGTGGAAATGTTAAGATTTGAGGAGATTTAAGGAAGTGATAGTCTCATATGGTATGCATTCACCTTTTGAGGTAGATGGTCGACTAGTAACAGAATTGTCCCACAAGAATGGAAAGACTTAGCTACAGCAGTATTCAAACCTGGTCCTCAATTACAGTGGAGGACCTGGTAGAAAGATGAGGCTAAGACCATTGAACAACAAAGTAGGGCTAGAGGTAAGGAAATTTCCCAAGACCAATTTCTTGGAGAGGGTGACTATGCTGATGTACAAAGACAATNTATATATGATGACTACATCTTGGCTCTATGCCATGCAACAGCTTTGAATGNTGTGGAACAATCCTTTTCTACACTATGAATATGTATTACTCTCATTGGTTAATAGAAAGCTGGGCAGGAAGTATAGGCAGGACAGCAAGACACAGAGGACTCCGGGAAGAAGGAGAACAAAGTCAGAGGAGATGCCAGCTAGCCGCCAAACAAGCAGGACGTGTGAAAAATGAGGTAACAAGCCATGAGCCACGTGGCAAAGCATAAACAGAAATATGGGTTAATTTAAGTGTAAGAGTTGGCTAGTAAGAAGCCTGGGCTATCAGCTGAACATTTATAACTCATATTCAGCCTCTGAGTCAATTATCTGGGACCGCGCATCGGGACAGGAAGCGTCCNTTTACAATGAATGTTTGCCTGCACATGTAGATGTGCACCACATGTGTGTCTGGTGCCCAAGGAGATCAAAAGAAGACACTGGATGCCCTGGAACTGGAGTTACAGACAGTTGTGAACCACCATCTGGATGTTGGGAACAAAATCCAGGTCCTCTGTAAGAGCAACAAGTGCTCTTAACCACTAAAACATCTCTCCAGCCCCCAGGTATGCCTTCTTAAAAAATATATTTATTTATTTGTGGGATGGGTAGATGGGTGACATGGTACACATGTGGAGGCCAGAGTTCAACTTGCAAAGGCTGGTTCTTTCCTTCCACCACATGGATTCCACATAGGTTCCAAGAATCAAGCTTGGCAGAAAGTGCCTTCACCCACCGAAGGCCCACTTCCATTTGTAAAAATGGAAAAACNGAGAACCTAACAACTCCTCTAGAAGAGCAGGAAATGCTTTTATCTGCTGAGCCATCTCTCCAGTTCTGCATTCCCAGTTTTTAAAATTACTTTTTTCTTTCTTTTTTGAAACAGGGTCTCACTCTATAGGCTTGAAACTCAAATCAGGCTGGCCTCAAACTTATGATCTTCCTCCTGCCTCTGCCTCCTGATGGCTGGATTACAACAAGCATGACCTATTACTCCTAGCTCTAGGCTCAGTAATANATAATAAAAAGAACAGAGTAGGGCTGGGGATGTAGCTCACTGGCAGAATACATGATTAGTGCATGCACTTGCTAACATGAGCAAGGCAAGGGGGACAGAGAGAGGAGGGGAGAGGGGAGAACTTTAAAATGTGAAAATTTCCTTCACAAAATGAAGCATACTGTCTAGAAATACATATTGGAAGAGAGTCAGATTAATGAGGGTCAACAAACTGAATACTTTCAAGGGTCTCAGAACAGCAACAACAACAAAAACAACAATAACAACACACACACCACACACACACCACCACCACCACCACCACCACCAAGATGGCTGATGTTTAACCAGATTGTTTTAAATCTGTATGCACTGGCCTGTGTTCATGTGTATGTGCACATGTGTGCATGTACATGTGGAAGCCACAGATGGATGTCAGCATCTTCTTCAGTCACTCCCTAACTTACCCACGGAGACACAATTTCTCACTGAAGGTAAAGCTCAGGGACTCAGCAACTCCAAGGATGCTCCTTTCTCTGCCTACTCAGAGCTGGGGTTACAGGTGCCCAACATACTCAGCTGTTCTGGTTGTTTTTGTTGTTGTTGTTTTGTTTTTTCAGTAGGTGCTAGAGATCCAAACTAAAGTCCTAATGCTTACACAGCAAGTACTTTCCCAACTGGGCCATCTCTTCAGCCTCCAAGAGTAGTTTTGTAAAACCAAGTACACCAAAGTAAATCAAAGAATAAATTTTCATTTCACAATGTCTTTATACTCTGTCCTGTTGACCTTAAAATCCTATTCATCCTTAAGAGAAGTTGGAGTTTTCAATATTTAATGCCCTTATTCATCAGAATTTTCTGCCATTCTTTCTGCCTCATCAAGCCATCACTCAACTTTAAAGATACCCAATAATATTTCCTGAGTGTGATTATTCAAATATAAGCAGTCTCATTTTATCTATACTAATAAACACACAGAAGCAGATGAAATAAAATTTTCTTGTTGTAAAAAGTGAGTAGGCATGGTGGCACACACTTGTAACCCCAACACTGTAGGAGGAACAGGTAGAAGGATTATCCTAAATTCAGCACACTTTGCAACTCTAAAAAGCAAGACTTTGTCTTAAAGCCAGGAAAAAAAAGATGTTTTACTTTTTACTATNTTAATGTTTCTATGTTTTCCTCACCATTATCCAGTGAATGAGTATCTAAAATTGTTAAAAACTAAATTTCTTTTTTAGGTTATTTGTGTAATCATGTATCACTTCCTTACTGAAAACTTGTTTCTATATTAGCCAAAATTATGTTCTGAGCTACTCAGAAAGGTGAGGCAAAAAGATGACTTGAGCCTGAGNGCACACCAGCCTAGATAACATGAAACTCTACTAGGAGCAGNTAAGGGAATGTNGCCTTGTATAAAAAAATTACAGTTTACTCTAAAAGACAAGTACAACACATTTCCTTAGTCCTATGTTCTAATCTAAACAAGGTGTCATTTTGGAGCTTAAGTGACTGAAGAAAAGAGACTCAGGGATAGGAGGGATGGCTTANCTGTTTAAACAGGCATACTTGCCTTTGCAGAGGACCTGAACTCAGTTCCCAATACCTACATCCAGCTCCAAGAGATCCAACCCCCTCTTCTGGGTATCCATACACACTTAGCATACACACACACAGACACACACAGACACACACACACACACACACACACACACACACACACAAAGATAAATCTTAAAATTCTGTAGCATTCCCACCTTCATGCTTTAATGTTTCTCAGAACAACTTTTCCACTGGTCTTTAAATCTTCAAACAAAATTCAGCCATTAACCCCAAATTATTCTGCACAGTACTGAAAGAACAATTAATCTTTCTAAAAAAAAAAAAATACCACCATGTAACTCCTGACCATTACTTTTTTNGGGGGGAGGAGGGGAGGAAGGGAGGTGCTTAACTGCTTTGCAGATTGAATTCAACCTGATTCAAAACATATACTTCATAAACCAACCCTACTTTACTTATACAAAACAATCTGCTACAATCCAAATTAACAGTTTCTTCCAGAAAAATCAGACTTCTTACATCCCCCTCACATCACGCTGATCCCCATCACCAAGTGTGCTCACGCTTCCATCCCCCACATGGAATGTATGGAATGTTCTTCTAGAGATGCTCTGAAGATACAAAGAGTTCATATTCTTTATTTAAGTCCCACTTTCTTCATGAAGCCTCTCTCCTACAACTCTGATGTGAAGACAATGGACTCAATTTTATGTATTATATACATTATTTCAATACTGCTCTGGACAATGCTANTTATACCATTATAAAGTATTCTTGTCAAGATAAACGCAAACTGTCACTTTCTAGCATGTGGGTCTATAATATGAACTCAACTATGTGAAAAGCTGACTGCATGATCCTGATTAAAATTCCAAGTATTTTACTATGTCAAGAGTTCTAGTACAAAAGAATATAATTCGATGACTAGGATTTGATTCAAAGTGGTGCAATGTGAAGAGTATTAGGAAGAAAGGTAAAGTGAGTAGGGCAGAGATGAAACCAAACTTACTGTGAGCTGATCATCTTTGAGGCTCAGTGACAGCTACATCACAGTTCATAGTTACTTCCTATTTGCTGAAATTTTTTTCACAAAGTTTCATTTTTTTAAAAAGGATTTGGGCTGGGAATATAGCTGAGTGTTAGAATACTTTCCTAGCACATATAAGCTGTAAATTCAAATCCCAGATCCCCACCTTCCATTAAAAAAAATTAATAATAATAATAATACCACCTTAACTTCATTTTAAATAATATATACAAAACACATTATAATACCTTTTTCCAGGGGGTTACTGCTGTTGTGGATCACTGGTACATCAAAATGGGTCTGGNGCAAACAAAAGGTTTGATTTGGTTTTTTGAAACAGAGTCTCACTATGGAAGCCCAAGTTAGCCTCCAAGTACTGACATTACAGGTCTATACTATCATGCCTAGCTATAATTACTGGGGTGTGTGTGTGTGTGTGTGTGTGTGTGTGTGTGTGTGTGTGAGAATTCATGATCATGCTGCCTCACTCCAAAGTAGCTAGGATTACAGACCTGTACCACTAGGCCTAGATTGTAATTAACTATTTTACCCAACAAATATCTAGATCTCCACTGACAGTAAAAGAAAGGTTTCTAGAAAGATCCAATCTGACAGGGAACTTGCAGCATTTATATTCTTTTCTACAAGTTACTGAAAGTAAATTGGAAGATATGTCATCAAAATGTAAGAACTCTCCATGAAAAGCAAAATTAATCTTACCACCAAAGCAACAGTGCCTATATTACATATTTTTATTCAATTTTGGCATCCACAAATGGTCCAAACAATTGCTGAAAGTTAAAGAAAAATCAGAGAAAAGTCAAGTAAAATATGGAAAGCAGCAAAGTTTTTTTAAGTTTTTTAAAATGGAGAAAAAGCTACTATAACCAAGGTTCAATAACCTAAGTCAGCCAATGTCACCTCAGTAAGTTCACAATCTACAGACATCTGATGCCCAAACAGGGAATGAATTAAACAGGTTCCAATTATCAGAAAATAACATCTTATTGAGAGATAGAAAAACATGCTTAAGAATTTCCAGATATTTGGCTTAGTGACAATGTATCTGTTACTGTTAAGGAATATTCCACTTCTTGGATATGTCAGTATATAGCTACTATTCAGATTCAATCACTGCTTTTTCTACATCATTTGCTAATCCCTTCTACAAACAGTAACCAACACCTATTATTTTTAAGCAATGGAATTTTTTTTTCCAATTACATTGGGTTTTTGAAGTTTGATTTTGGGTTTTATTTCCCCCTCCACCTTTTTGTTATTGTTCTGTTCCATTTTGTTTTGAGACAGGGACTCAATGTGTAGCTCTGGCTGTCCTGGAACTCACTATGTAGACCAAGCTGGCCTCAAACAAAGAGGCTTGCCTGCCTCTGCCTCCCAAATGCTGGGACAAAAGGTATGTACCACTACACATGGTATTTGACCTTTGTTTTTGCACACTGGTTTTGCACAGTCAATTTGATCATTTTGATTCCTAATTCTATTCTGTAACTGTTTAAATTCTTAAGAGGTAAGATTTTTAGTGATCATACCAAACAATAAGTTTCTGAAGAGACATCTAACACATGCTATCAAATAGCAAGGCTTACCTAGTTACAATACATCATCTACCTATCATTTAGTGCAAGTGAAGCTTGAAAGAGGAGAATCTTCCTATATAAACAGCTTAATAATAAAGAAGCCATCCTCACAAATACACTGAGACAAAAAAGAAAATCATTTCAGACTACCTTATACTCATACATCTTTATTTTAGGCTTTCCTCTTCTGACAAAAGAAAACCATGCAAATAAATTACAGAAAGGATGTAGCTAAGTAGTAATATACTTGCTTCATATACACAAGGCCAGAAATGTATTCCTTAGCATAGAAAAACTAAACAAAACTAAAATATAAGGGGCCAAAAAATGTTGAAATTGTCCATAAACAACTTGGGGGGGGGGCGGGAAACCAAACCAAACCAACAAAAAACCCACAGGGTGGGAGAGAATGGCTTATATGGCATTTGTTCTACAAGATTGAGGATCTGAGTTTTGTCCTCAAAACTCACTGGACATGGTGTGCACTTGAAATCCCAGCCCTGGCTAGGCAAAGGCAGGGGGAACCATGAGCTTTCACTGAGAGTCAATCTAGCCTAATTGGTGAGTTTAAGTCAATGAATAACTCTGTCCTCATTCCTAAAGTTGACACCTCAAGTTGTTCTTGCTCTCTGGCATACCCACACACATGAATATGTATGAACACACAAATGCATCCACGGAGAGACAGCCATTTTTTTTTTAATTGTGAAAGAATAATGTGGGAAAACCCACTAGATTACTACATTTGGAAAAGCTAGCATTTTACCACACAATCTTTCAACTAAAGAAGTCTACAAAATGGGCTGGGCATAGTGGCAAAAGCCTTTAATCTCAGCACATGGGAGGCAGAGGCAGGTGGATATCTGTAAGTCCTAGGCCAGCCTGGTCTACAAAGGGAGTTCCAGGACAGCCAGAGAGAAACCCTGTCTCAAAAATTAAAAATAAATAAATAGTTACAAAATGAGAATAAAATTTTTAAATAAAATGTGTAAATACCCACAACTTGATCAAAGAAGTAGATTATGCTATCATAATTTGTGTAGTTTCAACTTTTGAGCAAAAAATACATTAAATCTTTAAGTTACCAGGATTACCATAACTTTCTTTTCAAGAATGGGTATTTGTAGACTTTTCCTAATAACTCTGAGGAAACATAAAGTTTATAAAATGTTAGAATGTGTTACTAAGTTTTATCTGATACATGCTATTCCAGTGGGATGAAAACCATTTACAAGTTCCATTTAGATTATGAAATCTTTTGGGAAATGTATGTAGTACATTCTAGTTATTCTGTTTCTAGAACAGCAAAAACCTCTATAACCTATTTCCCTACTGTTTTTGTTTCAAAACCAACTTAGTTCACTATAACTTCCTTCCCAAAAAGTCAAGGCAATATTATATATAGATAGTGACTGAACTGTTTGAATTTTCAGCAGAGATTGAAGCTGTCTCAAATGTAACCTTCTACAAAAACAGTAACAGTTCAATCAGGTATTATTTATGGTCACATAAAAAAATCATTAAAATAAAGAGTGTAGGGGCCCCCGGCAGTAGGATCAGGATCCATCCCTGGTGCATGAGTGGGTTTTTTGGAGCCCAGTGCCTATGGTGGGACACGTTGCACTGCCTTGATGCAGGGGGAGGGGCTTGGACCTACCTCAACTGAATGCACCAGGCTCTGCTGACTCCCCATGAGAGGCCTTACCTTCTTGT
>LZPO01035078.1:33844-54617 GCA_001675575.1 Neotoma lepida | reverse complement strand
ACACACACACACACACACACACACACACACACTCTTATACTTTTGGGGGACTTCTTCAGCAATGCACGCTTCTGTGGACTGCTACTCCCTCAGTGGAAGCCAAGCCAGAGGCCTCTTTCCACTGAGCTTATGTCATGAGAGGCCAAAGAACACTTTAGGGATAGGCAATGGAGGAGATATGAGGGGTATTGGGTCTCAGAAAGTATAACCTAACTAGCAGGATGATGGGAAAGAGAAGCTCATGAGGAGGAGCTGGGTTTTGAGGAAGCCCTCTCCTTGACCTGGCTCTTGGACACTGGTTCCAGGCAATATGTCCAAAGAGCAGTGTGGTGATATATTGTGTCCTCCAATATATTGTGCACCCTAATAAAGCTTATCTGAGGATCAGAGGAAAAAGCCAGCCACTATATTAAACATAGAAGTCAGGCAGTGGTAGCACACGCCTTTTATCCTAGCATTTGAGAGGCAGAGATCCATCCAGATCTCTGTGAGTTCAAGGCCACACTGGGAACAGAGCCAGGAGTGGTGGCACATGCCTGAAATTCCAACACTACTTAACCATAAAGGTCTGGATGTCTGTACAGACAGACAGGAAGTGACAGAGCTGGGCAGGAAGAGGAAGTAATGTAGCTGGGTGGAGAGAGGAAGTAAGAGGGCAGGGACAGAATGGCATATAGGTGTGGGTATACAGGAAGTAGGTTGCTTGGGAAGCTGAGGAGTTGGTGAGGTGAGGTTTCTTGTGTCTTGTCCTATTCCTCTGATCTCTTAGTTTTTACCCCAATATCTGACTCTGGGTTTTTTTTATTAATAAGACTCTTCAGCAATTTGTCTTACAGAGCAGGGGGACTAGAAGGAGAGAGAGAAGCAAGGACCTGGAGGGCCTCATTTTGGAAAGCTGGTGACACTTGAGTGTGGCCAGCTCCACGTTTTAGAGGTGGGTAGGAAGTTGAAGGAGGGGATGCCAAGAGTTTCTTGCCTGACAAGTTGGGTTTCAGAAAGATAAGACACCACAGGAGCTCCAGGTTGGTATCAAAAGGCAAGGTCAAAGGCATTGAGGCTGGCGGGATGCAGCCATCTGTGATGCCAGCTCACTAGATGTTTGGAGTAAGTCTGTAGGGCAATGGTTCTCAACCTGTGGATTGTGATCCCCTTGGCAAACTTCTATCTCCAAAAATATTTACATTGCAATTTGCAACAGTAGCAAAATTACAGTTATAAAGTAGCAACAGAAGTAATTTTATGATTGGGAGTCACCACAACATGAGGGACTGTATTGAAAAGTCACAGCATTAGGAAGGTTGAGAAGCACTGCTGTAGAATATTGCTCAGAAGGATACAATACCAAGACTGATAGTGAAAGATCCTAGGGCAGAGGTGTGAGTGCATATACTTGCACTCATGCTGACATGCACAAACATGCAAACATAGGTATCCACACCTCTGCTCTAAGTATGCATTCAGACTGATATATGAATCAACATACAGACACATGCACCTCCATTCCTACCCTAAGTACATATTCCCATTGGCCATTGTGTAGCTATCTCCTCTGAACTGGAGCATCCTCTTCTTAATGGGAGAGGCTCATTGAGACTAAGAAAGTAATAAAAACTTTGAAGTCTCAGGAAGTTCTTGAAGTTCCTTCACAAGATTCTATAAGCAATAACTTCTGGGGAGATGATCCTCCCCAGCCTAGCTGACTGAAAGTTGTTCAAGCAGTTCAAGGAGTTTCATGAGCCATTGCCCATGCTGGAGTGGGATTTTTTCAGGGATAGAGTTCCCTTTAAGTCACTCATGCTTCTTTAAGTAAGCCCTCATCCATACTCCTGAAGATAATTCCAANAAAGTCATTGGTTCCCAAAACTAGGAGCAGAGCTGAAACTAAGATACCTTCCTTCAGTCACACATCACTGCTACCTCATCTGAGGCCCCATTGGGTGGGAATCCTTGTAGGGAAGGGTCTGAGGTCTAAGACTTGCACCATCAAATCCCCATACCTACTTGGTGTCATTTGAAGAGCAATCCCTTGACATCTTTACCTCTAGGAACACTTCCAAAGTAGGAGTGTANGAGAGAGTGGCAGTGGAAGGTAGGACCTCACCCGCTGCTCCTGGTGTCATTATAGCTGGTAGTGTTGCAGAAGAGATCTGTCTGGGATTTGGGTCTGCTTGCTTAATTAGCCAGGGGGATCAATAACAAGGTTGATGTCATGCTAAGAATGCCTGGTAGAGGAGTTTGTTTATTGCACGGCAGATGAAAGACAGAGTGAGACAGACCGGAAGGGGCTGGATTCCAATCTCCCCTTCTAGGACCTGCCTCCCTTGACCCAACTTCTATTGATTGTATGACTTAAGGGCTTTATAATCTCCCAGTAGGTCCATAGACTGGGATCATACATAAGCCTTCAGAGGATACTTAAAGTCGAAATCATACACTGTATTTCTTCCCCCTGTGCGTCTACATCTGTGGAGGTGATGGCTTCTCTTCCTTATCACACATAATACTTCTGTTCTGTGTCCCCCACCTCACCAGCCATGGTTTTCAAGAACTTTCTGTTTCCAGAACTAGGAGAGAAATAAGTGGAGACTAGAAAGTTGCTATTTGACTCTAGGTCTGCTGCTCCTGGCCTTGGCAGAGATGCAAAGCTGGCATCCTCGGGGCGCCCTCCCAGTTCTTCTCCACCCTCACTGCTAAGATCCACTCCTCTGCAGTGCTCCTGGCTGCTGGATGAGCTGCTTGCGATGATCTATCTCTCAAGTTACCAGAAACAACAGCTTACAGCAAGGTAAGTTTACCATCTCCTAACAGCTAAATCTCCAACCTCCAATTCCCTCATCGCTTCTCCCACAACTCTTCCTCTCTCTCTCAAGGACCCTGTGACTGCAAGGTACCTACCCAGTCACTGAGGCGATCCACTATCTCAAGACTCCTTCTCTATAGCTTCAAAGTCTCTTTTACCTGTAAGCAGTGTATTCACAGGTTTATAATCTTGGACTGGGGCAGCTTGGGTCAGGGCATTGCTCTATCTGTCACAGCAGTAGAGATGCTGTCTCTTCTGCTGCTTGGGCTTACTCTTTCATTCTGAGACTCCTCTGATTTTTTGGGAGGTTGGGATTTGTGGACCCATTTTGATGTCTCTCACACTCTAGGATGATTTCAACCCAGCCCATTCTTGGATGTGTGGCCATCCAAGAAGTTTCCTTGCATGGAAGAAAGGAGCCAGAGACCAATTTGTTTTAATGCTCATCTGCTTTCCAACCTCTGGCCACTTCACTTTCTAGACATCAGCAAGCAATGTAGGTGGCTTTTCCACCTACTATGAAAAGCTTGAGTTCTTCTCTGGCACCCAGCTTGATACCTGTTTTCATAAGTAACAAAGACTCTGTTGTTACATTCAGTAGAATATTTATTTTCAAGGTTACAGGGGCTTGCTTAATGTCTGAAGCTGCAACCTTGGGGTTGATCTGCTGGTTATCCACTGTTGCTTCAGGTATGTGCAGGGGTTCAACTAGTTGATGTCTAAAATTTCTCACACAGCATTCAACTCTTGTGTGTTTGTAAGTTCTCTGATTGCCAGCAAGAAAGGCAGCAGCCATAGCAGGGCATGGTGCTACACATTTTCATTCTAGCACTCTGAAGGCATACCAGATGGGTCTCTGTGAGTTCAAGACTAGCCTGGCTATGTCCCACAGCCCTCTTCTCTCCTCCTTCTAAGAGAGAAGGGCAATAGTCAACAAGCCATAGCTGTGAAGATCTTTTCTAAGGGGACATAGCTGATCTAATGAAGATAGTAACAATTCTGCTTGAAGGATAATCTTGTACAGCACCTCTGTTCAGTCATTACTCTCTTTATAGATCTGTTTATATTTCCTGGTTTATATGCTGTCAATAGTATACAAGAACACCTGTCCCACAACTCTGCTGCCTGCCCCAAATTACTCATATGTATTTATACTAATCTTGGAACAAATATACTAGAGTCTTGCCTCACAGCTTTGAAGTCAGATACCTTATCAACTGAGCCCTACCAAATACCCACACTGACAGGAATTCTAGCTCCTTCTCCTAGAACAGCCAGGATTCCCTAGGTGCTGCACTGGAAGTTAGTAAGCCAGCCATGGGTGGCTGTCCTGACTATTGTGTGGTGTTTACAAGTGTTCCTTTTACTGTTGATACCATTTGGAAAGCATAAGCTGGGAATATTTCTCTTGGTCTCTGTCCCCACCCAATCCCCTGTACCTCATGTCTGTCTGTCTCTCAGGCATATATCTGTCTACCTAAATCTGTCTGTCTGCCTACCTATCTAAAGTTGTCTATTTAGAAGATATCTATCATCTATCTATCTATCTATCTATCTATCTATCTATCTATCTATCATCTATCTATCTGTCTATCTATCTATCTATCTATCTATCTATCTATCTATCTATCTATCTATCTATCATCTACCTAGAACTGTCTAACAGATGACTATTTAGTTGTATTATCCCCATTTGTTGAACCAACGATTTTTTAAACCCACTGACTTGAAACTCATCCTTATCCAAAGCCACATTCTCTGAATGTGTGACTCACTTTGTGACCTCAGTTCTGTCCCACTCTCAGGAAGTGCTTGTCTATTATTCTCTTGCTCCCTTCCTCAGCCTGACTCTGGCTAGAGTCCTGGGAATGAGGCTCAAGAACCTGCAGAACTAATTGGCTCCGGCAATCTTTAGAGTCAGTAGCATTTGTTTTCTTCTTCAAGCATTTACCGGCTCTCCTTTGTATTTAACTTTCCCAGAATTAAAAAAATTAATTTAGCTTGCCACTTCTTGATGGCATTTTGAGTTGAGATTAACACTAAATATACCAATTCATAGAGAATTAAATCTGTGTCATACTGAGAATTACACTTATTATTTACTTCATGTTTTTTGATACCTTTCAGAAGACATAAAAGACTTGATGTATATTCTGCTTATCATTGGTGTCAGCCATTGGTGGTGGCTCTGCTGATCCTGGCTGGCTTCTTTCTTACACTGAGGCCTGAGCTAAGTAAGGCCCATGAGATGGTTAACCTTCCTTGTCAAGTTGATTGCAGATAGAACCACTGTAGAAACATGTATGTGTATGGGAGTGTTTCCAGAAAGATTTAACNGAGGAAGGCAAACTCACCCTGAATGTGGGTAGTACCATTGTGCTAGGAACCCTGACTGAATAAAAAGGAGAAAGCCAGTGAAGCCCTGGTATTTATTTCTCTCTGTTTCCTGACTGCAGACCCAGCATGACCAGCTGCTCCCCTACTCTTGCCACTGTGCCTTCTCTGCCTTGTTGAACTGTTCCCTCAAACCATGAGCCCCAATAAAGCTTTCCTACCTTAAGTTATGTTTGCCATATGTTTTTTCACAGTAACAAGAAAAATAAGCAATATAGTGCATGTAAAAAGAAAGTAAGTGATAGCCGGGTGGTGATGGCACACACCTTTAATCCCAGCACTCGGGAGGCAGAGGCAGGCGGATCTCTGTGAGTTCGAGGCCAGCCTGGGCTACCAAGTGAGTTCCAGGAAAGGTGCAAAGCTACACCTGTCTCTTATACACATCTAGATGTGAAGTAAGTAAGTGATATGGCACCATGTCCTCCATCTTCAGATCCTGAGGCTAGGCTTACATGGCAAGAAGATACTTGCATATGTGAGTAAAGAACTTGATAGAGAGAGATCTTCTTGAGTAATCCGAGTGGACCCAACAGAGTTACAACCGTCCCTGTAAGAATGGGGAGAGGACAGTCAGAGAACCACAAGAAGAACATGGAAGCACAAGAGCCCTGAAGAGTACTCTGCCTCTGGAAGAAAGTCCTAAAAGTACAGGCAGCCCTACAAGCTGAAAAGAGAACTCTCCCTGGCATCTTTAGGAGGAACTCAGCCCTGCTGACATTTGATTTTAGCCCAGTGAAAACCATGTTAGACTCTGCCCTCTGTTGAACACACTTGATCTGTTTTAAGCAACTAAGTATGCAGCGTGTGTCCTAAGCAGCAACAGAAAATGTCTTCCCTCATTTCAATGGTTCTCAGAATATTTATTTTTAACTTAGAGAATATGTTTATGAGGAATGATTTGTGCTCTTCTGTGGGAGTGCAGGGTTAACAATAAGACATTATTTATTTCCTAGATCATTTTCCTAATATCTGTGTTAAAATTCCAACATCTGGATTAGGAAGTTTCTAGTGGTCATCATCTCCCCACCCGTGGGAGTTGAAATTTTCTTGCNTTTTCAAATATAGAGTAATTTTGAATTGTATTNTGGACATTTTGAAAATTATCCGAGNGCACAATGATATCCTTTTTTGATAGGCAGTTGATCACAGCTGGGTTCTGAACCCTCTGTGGGTTGTGGTGTCCTTATTTGTTCCATGTCACAGCTTTTGCAGGGCTCTTTGGATCTGTGCCTACTGTCCTAATCTGACTGGGTGGAGTTTATCCCTCTCCTCCTTTTGAAGGCCTGTACTGCTGCTGAAGGTCCACACTGTACAGCTCAGGGAGCACGCTAAGTCTCTTTCCTTAGCTCCTCCCATGATCAGAATGCTAGGCCTGGAATACCAGGGCAGTCCAGCACATNGAACTTAGCCATTTGCCCTGGAAAAAAGCAGATCAGAGTGATGGGAAAAGGGCAGGAAAGGATTTAATTAAAATGTTCACNTTGGAAAGACGGAAATTAAACCTTTCAGCTCTTCTTTAGGGCACTGCCATGAATTTAAACATAAGAAAAACTCAGAGTTGAGGAAAGGACATGAGGTACATGTAATTAAGCAGTTTAATCAAGANGAGGTCTGACTGAAGCTTATCTCAGTTTCTGGCCCTACAAGGTAGACCAGAGAAGTCCTGTTGCTTGAGGGGACAATATGATCCTCGGGAGATGATTGCTCCTGCTTGGGGAGGGGATGACTTCATCATTGGTGAGCTGTCTATGAGGCTTGGCTGATTTTGGAAGCCAGTGACTAGAGATGTTGAGGCTCCTNTAGGGAACTGAAACANGACTGTGTAAAAGCTGGTGTAAGATGCCCCAGTCACTCTCTGCACCTTCAGCCTTGAAGGGGCATGAGACATGTTAGGTCAATTTGAGTAATTAACATGCTCCATAAGGCCACCCCTGTAGCACCATGGTTTGTTTGCTACTTTTTCTGATCACAGGATAAATTTTCCCACAAATCAGATAGGCCAAATGGGCAGACAATTTTTTTAATTGACATTATTTTTTAATTAAAAGAAGTTTTTTTAGAATTTCATACAAGAGTATTTGTTTATATCATTTCTATCCTTGCCAATCCAACTCCTTGTGTGTCCCTCCCTCTCACACACACACACACACACACACACATTAATACATCAATACATCTAGGGTGCATGTGACAGGCAGGAGCCAGGGACTCAACCTAGCCTTTGNGTAAAGACGTCCATTATTTTGAATCTTATCAAACTTAAAAAGTGGTGGTTAGATATTTTCAGCTTTATCATGAATCCCAGCGAATATATACAACACTCTCTCTCACACACACACACACACACACACACATTAATACATCAATACATCTAGGGTGCATGTGACAGGCAGGAGCCAGGGACTCAACCTAGCCTTTGTACCCTCCCTGTGAGACAGGTTCCTCACATCTTGAACTCCCCAGTGGAGTAGAATCCTAGGTATGTACAACACTCACCTGCTTACCAACACATTGGAGAAGATGTCTTTGTCTGTCACTCTCCTGGCACCTCCAGCACCCACTGTTGACAGACCACAGAGCCTTCATCTGCCTGAGTGAGGACAGCCTGGAGCTATGTCAATGCTTTCTTCTGATGCCCTTGGGGGACTTGAGTTGAGCAACACAGTTGCCCTTCTCTCTATGTCTCAGCCAACTCCTCTACAAAGGGATGACCTTGGACTTAGGAGACTCCTAGCCACAGTAACATGTGATCCTTCCTCTGAAGAAGCAAAATACTTTCTTGTTGCTGAAACCACAAGAGGACGGCCATAGCACTGCAACAGGGACACGCTCATCACTGCATTTACCACTCTGACAGTTCACGTGTCCCCTCTCTCATTTGTCTGTACATGCTAAATGTTCTGATGGATCTTGGCAGGGGCGAGGTTTTTTTTTTTTTTAAGTTATTTTAAAAGAATTTCAAACTGTAATAGGATTACAGTGCAAAGAGCTTTTCCCTCCAAAACACCAGAGAAAGAACTGATGGTGTAATTGCCTCGTCACTCCCATGCTTACTATTAATTCCTGCAAACAGGTGTGATCTTCTCCGCAACCCAGTNCAACCAGTGCGTTCAGAGGATTACACCAGAAGTACCCCCTCGCTATCCTCAGATGTTGTCAGGAGTCCAAGAACAGTACATAGCCTTAGCTCAGCTTATTGTGGAGTCCTGAAAGTGTATGCTGGGTCTTTTAGGAATGGACACCCGGAAGGGAACTCACTGCAGGAGCTCGTTCTAAAGGACAGAGTCACCAGCTACACCGATCTTCTCCTATCAGAAGATAGGCTCCTTACTCATTTCCTTGGTCTTCATGACCTTAATATCATGGGAGAGTATTCTAGTATTTTAGAATTACCCTGAATTTGTGTTTTTCTGATTCGAATATGGGGATGGTATCAGAGTATAAGAANTATGCTGTGACAGAGGCCAATTCAGGCCTCTCCGTCCTNTACGCATTGGTCTCAGTGCGTACACAGGCTGGAGGTTAGGCCCAAACTCTGCTTTCCAGTGGGCCTTCAAGGCTTTTGCCCTCCAATCTGAGTCCTAAGCAAGCCTGATAAAAGGAATCTCCTCTGTTTGATAGATACATACTGCTNTCTTTATTTTTTAATCTAAATAAATCTTTTAATTTATTTATTTATTTTACATCCCGACTACAGTTCCCACTTCCTCATCTCCTCCAACTCCCTCCCACCACCTCTCCTCTGTCCCCTTCAATCTACCTCTCTGTTTCTGTTCAAGAGGGGGCAGGCCTCCCATGCAGGGCCTATCAAGTTGCAGTAAGGCAAAGCACTTCCCCTTGTATTTAGGCTGGGCAAGGCAAACCAATACGAACAATAGGTTCCGAGAGCCAGCCAAAGCATTAGGGACAGTCCCTGCTCTCACTGTTAGGAGTCCCACAAATAGACCAAGCTACACAACTGTCACATTTATGTAGAGGGCCTAGGTCAGTCCCATGCAGGCTTCCTGGTTGTTGACTCAGACTCTGTGAGTTCCTGTGAGGCAGGTTAGTTGTTTCTGTGGGTTTTCTTGTGATGTCTTTGANCCCTCTGGCTCCTACAATCCNTCCTCNCTCTCTTCAGCAGGAGTGCCTGAGCTTGACCTAATGTTTGGTTGTGGGTCTCTGCATCTGTTTCTGTCAGTTACTGGATGAAGGCTTGTAGATGAATTGCTAAACGGTCTTATTAAATAAAAAACTCAGAGCCAGAAATTGGGGTTAAAGCCTGAGAGAGATCAGAGGAGTAGGAAAAGCCACAAGCTAACCTCATCTCACTAACACCTCAGTCTCCAAAGAGACCTAGTCCTGTATACCCACGCCTATATACCTTTCTGTTCTGTTCTCTCATTGGCTTTCTCAGCCCAGCTACATCAGTTCCTCTTTCTGCCTAGCTCTGTCACTTCCTGTATGTCTGTACAGACCTCCAGACCTTCATAGTTAACTAGTATTGGAATTTAAGGCNTGTGCCACCACCGCCTGGCTCTGTTTCCAGTGTGGCCTTGAATTCACAGAGATCCAGACAGATCCCTGCCTCCTGAATGATAGGATTAAAGGCATGTGCTACCATTGCCTGACTTCTATATTTAATATAGTGGCTAGCTTTTTCCTCTGATCCTCAGATAAATTTTATTGGGAGACACAGTATATTGAGGGACATATTACATCACCATAAAGGTTCTCTGATGACAACTGGGGTAGTCACCAATCTGATTAGAGAAGACAGCCAGTTCATGCTATGTAGCCACTATTGCTAGGAGTCTTAGCTGGGGTCATCCTTAATAGATTTGTGGGAGTTTCCCTGGCATCAGGTTTCTACCTGACCCTGAAAAGCCCTCTTTCTAGTCATCTCTTTCAATACTCTCTTCCTCCACCCCTCTCCCCCAACACAATCCTTCAAGTTCCCATCCCCACCCACTCCCAATCCACCCAGGGAGATTTCTTCTATTTCCTCTTCCTAGGGAGATCCGTGTATCCCACCTTGAGCTCTCCTTGTTACCTAGCTTCTCTGTGTCTATGGATTATAGTATGGTTATTTTTTACTTTACAATTAATATCCACTTATGAGTGAGTGCATACCATATTTGTCTTTCTGNTCTTTCACTCAGGATGATTTTTTCTAGTTTCATTCATTTGTCTTCAAATTTCACAATGTCATTGTTTTTAACAGCTGAGTAATACTCCATTGTGTAAATGTATCACGTTTTCTTTATCCATTCTTCAGCTGAGGAGCATCTAGGTTGTTACTAGGTTCTCGTTATTACAAATAAAGCCGCTATGAACATAGTTGAGCAAAAGTCCTTTGAGTTTGATTGTGCATCTTTTGGGTATATACCCAAGAGTAATATCCCTGGGTCTTGAGGTAGATTGATTAACAATTTTCTGAGAAACCACCCTATTGATTTCTAAAGTGGCTGCACAAGTTTGCCCTCCCACCAGCAATAGAGGAGTGTTCCCCTTGTTCCACATCCTCTCCAGCATAAGCTGTCATTTGTATTTTTGATCTTAGCCATTCTGACAGGTGTAAGATGGACTCTCAGAGTTGCTTTGATTTTCATTTCCCTGATGGCTAAGGATTTTGAACATTTCTTTAAGTATTTCTCTGCCATTTGAGAATCTTCTGTTGCGANTTCTCTGTTAAGGTTTGTCTTAGTTAGGGTTTATATTGCTCTGAAGAGACACCATGATCAAGGCAACTTTTATAAAGAAAACATTTAATTGGAAGTGCCTCACTTACAGTGTCGGAGGTTCAGTCCATTATCATCATGATGGGGAGCATGGTAGTGTGCAGGCAGACATGGTACTGGAGTAGTAGCTGAGAGTTCTACATCTTGCAGGCAACANAAAACTGATTAAGACACTCAGCTGTATCCTGAGCATAGGAAACCTCAAAGCCCACCCCCACAGTGACACACTTCCTCCAACAAGGCCATATTCACTCAACAAAATCACATCTCCTGATAGTGCCACTCCATATGAGATTATGGGGGCCAATTACATTCAAACTACCACAGGGTCTGTATCATTTTTTGATGATTAGCTTCTTAAGTTCTTTATGTATTTTGGAAATCAGTCCTCTGTCAGACGTGATGTTGGTGAAAATCTTTTCCCATTTTTTAGGCTGCCATTTTGGCCTACTGATGGTGTTCTTTGCCTTACAGAAGCTTTTCAGTTTCATGAGGTCCCATTTATTAATTGTCAATCTTAGTGTCCTGTTACTGGTGTTATATTCGGGGAGCTGTCTTCTGTGCCAATGCATTCAAGGCTATTCCCTATTTTCTCTTCTATCAGGTTCAGTGTAACTGGATTTATGTTGAGGTCTTTGATCCATTTAGACTTAAGTTTTGTGCAGGGTGATAGGTATGATCTATTTGCATTCTTCTACATGCTGACATCCAGTTATGCTAGTACCATTTGTTGAAGATGCTTTCTTTTCTCCATTGTATAATTTTGGCTTCTTTGTCAAAAATCAAATTCCATAGGTGTGTGGATTTATGTCTGGGTCTTTGATTTGACTCCATTGATCAGTGTGTCTATTTTTTTTTGTCAATACAATACTGTTTTTATTACTATAGCTCTGCAGTAGAGCTTGAGATCAGGGATGGTGATACCCTTATCAGTTCTTTTATTGTACATGACTGTTTTAGCTATCCTGGGTATTTTGTTTTTCCAAATGAAGTTGTGTATTGTTCTTTCAAGGTCTGTAAAGAATTGTGTTGGGATTTTGATGGGGATTTCATTGAATCTGTAGATTGCTTTTGGTAAGATGGCCAATTTTACTTTGTTAATCCTACAGATCCATTAGCATAAGAGATCTTTCCATCTTCTGACATCTTCTTTAATTTCTTTCTTCAAAGACTCGAAGTTCGTCTCCTATAGATCTTTCACTTGCTTGATTAGAGATAGCCAAGATATTTTATATTGTTTGTGACTATTGTAAAGGATGCTGTTTTCTTGATTTCTTTCTCAACATGGTGCTATCTTAGTCCTTCTGGAATTCTTAAATAGAAACGCTCAGACATTTTGAGACTCCCTGAATAAAACATGTCCATTGAAAGGTTTGTTAGCCATAAACAAAGTCAAAGGTAAGGAAAGGAGAGCCTCTCTAGCCTCAGAATTCATCCCTCAGTCATTGGAATTCAAGAGCAGTCTCACGTGGTGCCTATGTTTTTCTAACAGCTACTTGCCCTTTTAGCAAAGTTCCCCAAGACACACAAAAGTATTATGCCAAATGCCAGAAAGAAAATTCTTGCTCTCTTCCAGTGACGAATAACTGCACTGAATCTTGATCCTGAGTTTGATGAGGATATGCTAATCACTTATAGATAAATAACCTTGTGATGGGAATGTCTTTCTAAAAATGTGTTGCTCTGATTGGTTGATAAATAAAGCTGTTTGGCCAATGGTGAGGCAGAATAAGGTTAGGCGGGACATTCGAACTAGAGGTAGAGAAGCCGAAAGCAGAGCAGGAGCAGAGGCCATTATGCCGCCCAGAAAGCAACAGCATGTAACGGCACACAGGTAAAGCCACGTGGAACATGTGGCGACAGAGATTTATAAAATGGGTTAATTTAAGATGTAAGAGCTAGCTAGCGAGAAGCCTGCCAGGTCCATAGTTTAAAAATGATATAAGCCTCTGTGTGTTCATTTGGGTCTAAGTGGGCCGTGGGAGCCGGGCGGAGAAACCGGACAAACTTTCGTCCACACCCTTGGGGGTCTTGATTCTGAGTCTAAGGAAATTCAGGAAGTTGTCCCTTGTGCCAATGCACCAATGCATTCAAGACTATTCCCCACTTTCTCTTTTATCAGGTTCAATGTAACTGGATTTTTGTTGAAGTCTTTGATCCACTTAGACATGAGTGGATCATTCATCCACTCATGGATGAATGACTTAGGGGTGGGACTTGAATCTGAATCTAATGAGGATACACTAAGTACTTACGGATGCATGACTTAGGGGTTTGATCCTGAGCCTGATGAGGATACACAAACTACTTATGGATGAATGACTGGAGGACTTGATCCTGAGTTTGAGGATACACTACTTATTGATGGAGATGTTGTTTTGTATGCTGTAAATATGTGTTGTTCTGATTTATTGATAAATAAAATGCTGATTGGCCAGTAGCCAGGCAGGAAGTATAGGCAGGACATTCTAACTAGAGAGAGAAGAAGAAGAAAGCAGAGCTGGCAGATGCTGCTAGCTGCCACCAGGAGAAGAAGATGTAAAGGTACTGGTAAGCCATGAGCCNCTTGACAAAGTACAGATTTATAGAAATGGGTTAATTTAAGATGTAAGAGCTAGCTAATGGGAAGCCTGAGCCATATAGGCCATCCGGTTTGTAACTGATTTAAGCCTCCATGTGTTTACTTGGGTCTGAGCAGCTGCGGACCACATGGGGCTTAGTGGAACCTGGACAAAACATTCACCTACAAATTGTGCCCATACATGGTGGCAAGAGTTTACACCTGAAACCTGAGAGAACTTAGTAAGAGATTCTAAAACGGAGCCCAAAACAGATTCCTGCTTCATGTCTCATGCAGGCTGCATGATGCCACAGCATTCAGGCTTGACCTTCAGCATAGTGGATTACCCCTGTGCCATACACAGTGGCGTCTCCAAGAAGCACAGTGTATGGTGTATTTAGCTTTTGCTAGTACAGACAAAAACAACAACAACAAAAGATTTCTGAGCTACACGCTCATTGATAGAGGCATAGACCCTCTGCTTCGGAAAGTTGGTGGCACGCATGGATCCCAAAGATGGCAGTAAATGTACCATCGCCATATTGAAAAGCTGAAGTGAGTGGAGTCAGCAGCCAAGGCTGCTGCTTCTGTCCTACTCACTGCAGTTTAAAGCTACAGATTCACAATAAAACAGATTCAGATAAAATAACCTCTAAACAGTTTATGTATGTAAAAATGTACATGAGTGTGAAAGAGAGAAGAATAGGAATATATATGCAGTTATATAAAAAAATAGAAAGTTTTAAAAANTAAAGTCTTTAAAGAGACAATAAAAGTTATATAATAAGCCACACAAAGATGGATATTACACAGAGAATATGGATTGTGTTGTCTTTGGGATTTTTAACTGCAGAGAGACATTTGATTGTAAAAGCTGCTGAGTTAAATCAATATGTACATTTTAAAGGTATCTTGATTTAAAAATTTATGTCTAAGGATATGTTGCTTTAGAAAGGAAGCTCTGCTTTTTTTCCACAGGAAGCAAGAGGCTATGGATTTGTTCCAGGTTAAGATGGATCAAATTTGATCAAGCCAGACCTCCTGAACCTTAACAGATGGTATCTATCAACAAAAGTTATAGCCAGTCTTCCCAGGACTTAACCATTATCTTGAATTTTCTCAAGACCCTCATAAAACTACCAGTGAATACAGTACCCCCTATCAGCAGGAAGTAGCCTAGAAAACTACTCCCACATTCCCAAAAAATGGACTATGAATGTTTGTCTTTGTTTAGATTGTTGGTTGCAAATTGTTATTGGTCATAGTCAATCTTTTTCTAAAAGAAGAAAGGGGGATATGATAAGAAATGTAGGATATAGATATGATAGGATGAAAGGATAGATTATTGAATCTTCTTTTAAAGATCATCAACTGATTTGAGAGGTTTTACATTGCTATAAATTTTAGTTTATTGATACAAATTTAAAGTTAATTTTATTATACTATATGTATATTTCTACTCTTGTTTAAGGTATTATGTTTATGTAACTCATTTAAATTGTAATGGATAATTTAAAAATATAGATTAATAGTTAGTCTTCTATGATAATCAAACTTATAGTCATGTTAAGTTTTTTAGGTATACAAAGATATATTTCAGATAGATAATCTTCAAATACTTCAAAGACCTACAGAATATGGCATTTAAAATGTTTTGAAAGCTTAAACTTTCTGGACAGTGAGACACGTCTGCTCCTGGCAGCACCGATTTACTTCAAAGAGAAAGATGGACATTGAAGACACTCCAATATGGAGTTTATCTTCTTTTTGGCAAAAATTGGACATTTGGACAAGAAGCTGTTCTTACCTGGGCTGCTTGAAAAAAATGTTGTATGGACTGGACATGCAGGATCCATAGGAAGGTGATTACTAAACTTTGCAAGATGAGATAGTCCTTCAGGTTCCTGCTTCACAGAGGAGACTGCCAGACATTCTACAGGACATGAGGAGAAGTGACTGAAAAATTCGAGGCCTATAGGCTGAAGATGGACACCCCAACGATACAGAGGAACTTTTGGTGACTGTCCAGGCAGACAGCTGTCTCTGTCATTCTAGATTTTTGGAAGTTGCTTACAATGCTCTTCTTGTTTACTTAGGTAGTATTATATTCTTCTGAGATCTTTGATGTAGTTGAAGACTAGATAGTTTTCCTTGGTTATGATAAAAGATAAATTAGATATAAAACTTTAGATTCACAAATATAGGATAGATAGAATATTTTCTTTAAATTTGCCAAATATAAATAGACTAGATATTGTAACTATAGTTCTTGCTTGATAACTGTTTTGTTTTATGTAATTTTACTATGTTGAAGTTAAAATATTCCTTTTAAATAGAAAGAAAAGGGGAAATGATGGAGATGTTGTTCTGTATGCTGTAAATATGTATTGCTCTGATTGGTTGATAAATAAAATGCTGATTGGCCAGTAGCCAGGCAGGAAGTATAGGCAGGACATTCTAACTAAAGAGAGAAGAAGAAGAAAGCAGAGCTGGCAGATGCTGCTAGCTGCCACCAGGAGAAGAAGATGTAAAGGTACCGGTAAGCCATGAGCTGTGTGGCAAAGTACAGATTTATAGAAATGGGTTAATTTAAGATGTAAGAGCTAGCTAATGGGAAGCCTGAGCCATATAGGCCATCCAGTTTGTAACTGATTTAAGTCTCCATGTCTTTACTTGGGTCTGAGCAGCTGTGGGACCACGTNGGGCTTGGCGGAACCCNGATAAAAATATTCACCTACAACTTTTGAATGGATGACTGGGGGTCTTTATCCTGAGTCTGAGGATACACTAACTACTTATGGATGAATGACTGAGTTGCAGGGAAGCATTTTCCTTTTCTATGTATACAAGATATTCAGATTATTCAAAAAGTATGAAATAGTCTAGTGTCATGTGATAACTCTACTGTGTTCTGCTGTGTTTTAGTGAGTTCAGGAGTGGCTGATCTCAAATGTGGCACAAGAATTAGATACCAGGCCAGAGGTTCTCTGAAACCATGGGTGTTGCACAGTCCAGTGAGCAGAGACTTATTATGTACAAATTTAACACTATGCTAACAAAATGTGCTCTTCTAAAGCACAGGAAGTATTGGTTGTATTCTCAACAATAAAAACAACAATAAATCTCAATACGTTTCAAAGAACGGTAAGACAGATGTTCTCTGACTATGGTTGACTTGAGTTAGAAGTTGGTAAGTGAAAAGATGGTTTGAAATGAGCTGTGATTAGAATGAAGTGGTTTAGTACTTAGAGCCCAGAGGTCAGAAAAGATGTCTGAGAAGATGAGAGCAGGTTAGAAGCCAGGGGAACTGATAATGAGCACAGAAAACCAGGAGAATGGAGCCAGATGTAGCTGCTGGCCAAAGAGGGTCAGGGCAGTCAGAAGGTGGCATCTCACGGACACCCCAAACTATTGGCCTTGAGCTTGGCAGGTGGTGTGTGTTGCAAGCAAGGTCATGGGCAGGCTTGGCAACAGTTGATTCCATTTCCCAGGAATGAGTTCACCAGACTTTTCAGGAGTTCCTCCAACCCTGGGAATCCTTTCTAGCATTGTTTAAAGACAAACATGGCTAGCATGGTGCCTCTAGACTGTAGCACAAGTGGGACCTGCCCTGGCAAGGTACGGGGACAGCTCAGAGCTGTGCATACAGAGAGTATGTCTGTGGATGCTTGTCTCTTCAGGGTTTGTGCCATCACAGGGTGCAGAACGTCTCCTTTGGCTCTGCCTCCTGTTTGGAAGGAACAAGGCAGAGGAGTGGAGATAAGAGCTTAGACAGAAGCACAAAAGGTGGCATTCAGGAGCACAGATCTCTGATGGGCAGGGCTATGTGGGATCCTGAGCTGAGAAGAGTGTTACCAACTGTGGCTGGTCTATCCTTTTCCCCTTGTGTCCCCAGTCCCTAGGCTGATACAAAGGACAGCCATGTTGTGGAAGCTGTCCCTGCTTGTAGGGCTGATTGTGCTAGGCACTCATATATGAACCATTGATAAAGCATTTGTAGACATTACTAAGGATTTAGATTATTTTGTGGCATCAGTGGAGTTTGCTGTGGCTCAGTTCAATGACAACAACCCAGAAGAGAACACATACAGGTTGCTGGAAGTTGGGAGATCCCAGAAAAAGGTGAGTCCATGTGCAGAGCATTATCCCATTATGAACAGACCTGGGGTGGGGGAGCATCGGCAGGGACTGACCAAGAGACTACTGGGTCTGCAGGATAGCTACAGCCAATGGGTCTAGAGACCCTAACTTACCAAGGACAGATTTTCTTATTTCCTAAATGACTCTGTCTTGGGCTATTGTTAGCCCTGGGCATTGTGCTCCAGGAGCCCTTGGTATCAAACATTTTACCTCCTCTAGCTGCTGCATAGTCCTGGAGATGCAGGCTTAGCTTGTCATGTGGGACTGAACATGGTGGTGTGGTATGAGGGATATGATGGAGGGAGTGTGTTTTTAGTATGTGTCAAGCATAGATGTAGGTAAAGGCTGCTAGTATGTTTTGTTGAGGTGTGTTGTGTATTTGGTGTATGTTTGGCAAGAGTGGGTATTACCATTACCTGAATGGGTTCCTGATTGCCCAGTTTAGGCAGCTTTTTGGGCAATTTCCATGTCAGTCCACAGAGATGAGTGCTCTTCTNTGGGAGGAGTTCCTATTGGGTGCTCTCTGAGTTTCCATGTATCTCTATTTAAAGGTGTTGCAGTCATTCTCAATAACTTCTCATAGCATCTTGAGAGGATTTCAAAACTGGGTGGTGCCTGTGCATTCACCTCTGTCTGTGTCTCTAAAAGGAACACTTGCATGCTGCCAGCACTCAAGTGAAAGACAATACATCCCCCAAGCCCCTCATTCACCAGCAAAGGTGGAGTTGTGCCTGCTTCCTGTTCTAGGTAAAGGAGTTGCTTAGCAACTTAAGATGGCCCATTTCTTAATCCAGTTTAATTGGATTTCTTAATCTGGCCCATGCTGCTCAAGTAATGTTAGAGATGTCACATCACCACATATGGCTGCAGTGTGTGCAGGTTCCCTGTTTTGTAGGATTTGATTGTGATCCTGTAAATGTGCCATACCCTACATGTCCATGCCTCTGTAGAGTGCCAGAGTTTAGCAGGAAGTACTGGAAGAAGACTGGTACATGTTTTGTGGCTCTCATAGGCACATTTCTATTGACATACAATGACAGCATGATGGGAATGTCTTTCTAAAAATGTGTTGCTCTGATTGGTTGATAAATAAAGCTGTTTGGCCAATGGTGAGGCAGAATAAGGTTAGGCGGGACATTCGAACTGGGGGAGAGCAGCAGAAAGCAGAGCTGGGGCAGACGCCATTCTGCCACCTAAAAAGCAACATGTAACGGCACACAGGTAAAGCCACGTGGAACACGTGGCGACATAGATTTATAAAATGGGTTAATTTAAGATGTAAGAGCTAGCTAGCGAGAAGCCTGCCAGGGCCATAGTTTAAAAATGATATAAGCCTCTGTGTGTTTATTTGGGTCTAAGTGGGCCGTGGGAGCCGGGCGGGGAAACCGGACAAACTTTCGTCTACAACAGCATGTGCCATAAAGACCCTTATTTATAAGCACATGCATATTCCAGGCATTGGCCCATTTTCTACTTGATTTTCTTCATGTTTTTGTATTTATGTTATGAAAAATAAGATTTATTTGCATAATTTCTTTTTTATAGACATGGACAATGATTGTTTTAATGGATTTGGAGATGGGCCACACAATTTGTAAGAAACATGAAAAACATCCATAATTGCCCGTTGCTTCAAGGCTCAGGAGAGAAAAAGGTTAGATAATAAAACCATCCCCAATTACTACTGATCTTTTGGGAATGAAAAGATAATGAAGTAAAGCCTGAGACAGGGTTTAGGGAAGGTGTGGGGCAGTCCAGGCAGAATGAGGGCACATCTCAGGGCTCCCTCACTGGAAGCAGAAGGGGCTATCTTCCCCCCTCAATTACTTATTTATTACTTTATTTTTATCTTAANAGATCTGTATTCATTTTTTGAGAATTTCATACAATGTATTTGGATCATATTCTCTCCCCAGTTCTCGCCTAACTCTTCTCAGATTCACCTTTATTTCCCAGCTTCTTGTTCTGTTTTTTATTAACCCATTTAGTTCAGTTTGTGCTACCCCTCTGTTCCTGAGTGTGGGGTCATTCACTGGAGTGTGGTTGACCTCCCAGAAACCACACAGAAGGGCTCATCTTGAGCAGATAGAGTCTGGCTCCCAAGCCCGTGGTAGCTCTCTGCTGCAGATACCCACATGGCTTCCATCTGTGATAGAATCATCCTTGTGGTCTTGGACCTGTACCTTTAGAAGCCATCAGGACTTGCGAAGACAAAATTCCTCCTGTGGTTATCAGCCTTCCTTTGCTCATGTCTTGGGGTTAGGAACTATTTAATTTATCTGCTTACTCTGACTTCCTGACAGAGTCTGGGTGATTCCGAATGATACCATTGTTCTGTATGGCATGTAATCCATGGAATCTGGGACCTTGAGGATGGCCTGTCCATTTGGGGGACTATGTTAGTGTTTGGTTTCACCTTCCAACTAATTGCCTTCCAGCAGACTCATTTTGAGTAGTTTGTGCTGCTGTTCAGCTGGGAAGTACCTGATGGGATCTTCTTTCAAGCAGTCCCTTNGTTCCTTCAAGATCCTTGGGATAGAGAAGTTCATCCGTCATCATATGTTGCAGGGTGGAATGAGATTGGTGAGCTGTGAGGACAGGATGCCTCAGGGTGAAGACCTCAGGCAGGTGCTTTTTCAGGACCCCCTTGTCTTAGGTAGGGGGATTTTGTGACTTCTGTCCATTATACTAGCGGAGATTTGAGCTTTATGGTCCCCACTCCTGTAAAATGGTTGTTTCAGCTTTATTTTTGAAAAAAAAAGTTTTTTAATTGCATATCTTGAGACCCTATGAAATGCTGCATTATCTCAATGCATTCTAATGTTCTAACTTACTTATTATGATTATTTTTTCAGGTGCACTGTGTTTTCCAAGTAGATGCCCGACCTTGGTTTTCCCACTTCTCCATCCTGAGTAGTACCTGTGTGCCGACATAAGTGGGAGAGGGGCTCTGGCTACACATAGTAGTCTTCCTTCCTTGGGAGTGTGACTATCTGTAGTCCAAGGCCTACAATGCAATTAAAAGTAATATCACAGTATCTTCTGATCCCTGAGCAATGCTTAGGGTCTTCTGTATTGTCTATTTGCCATGGATACCATCTTTAGCAATAAGCAGTTCTCTCTCTCTCTCTCTCTCTCTCTCTCTCTCTCTCTCTCTCT
>LZPO01035077.1:110890-130900 GCA_001675575.1 Neotoma lepida | reverse complement strand
CTGGGAAGGGAAGTTCCGCTCCAAGGCACATCTGACCACCACAACCTTCCTTACCACAGTATTCACACTCCAGGTCTCCATAGACCTTCCGGATCCTCTCGCATAGACTGGTGTTCATCTGCTTCTTCTGGAGACTGTCTAGGACCTTCATGAACGCTGTGCTGCCAGGATGGTGCTCAGAGGAGGGTTTGCAAGAGTCAGGCTGGCACATTCCAAGGTCCCCTCCATCAGCCACTGTAGGTAGGAGGTCTGAGGCCTCCCCTGGGTTTGACCTGAGACACCTGTTGGAGTCAGATTCACTGGCTGGCAGAGTGACCTCATTCTGCCCTCCCCCTGGAGGGCTCTGGTCACCCTGGGTCTCTGGGTCTGGTTCGGCACTTTTGGCCTTGGCCAGCAGCAGTGTGACTTCTTCACCCTGAGTCTGGGCTGAGTCTCCATGNTGTGAATCCAAGGTTGTCTCGGCAGCAGCNTGAGCCTCAGCAGAGGAGGTATCATTTTTCAGTAAAAAATCATCAGAAACCACTCCAAGAGGGTTGAGGTCAGAGGAGACCACAGTGGTTCCTAGTTTGCTGGGGGATAGGGAAGCACTTTCAGTCTTGGAGGTGGCCAAGGGCACAGCCGGGGCAGTTGCTTCTCCAGGGGCTTCCAGCTCCCTTGGCCCTGCCTCAGACTGAGCTTCCCCAGGACAGGTCTCCTCCTTGTGCACATCCATTTCCGGGCACACAAATTCCTCAGCTGCCAGCTGCAGCTGGTCCCCCAAGGCTTCTTGCTGGATGTCCCCACCAGGCTCCAGGAGGCAGAAGCTCTGGTTGATGGAGCTGGTAAAGACCAAGGTCTCCTGAGCTGCCCCATGCACCTCTCGGATATGGGAGCGCAGCCTGATGGAGCTGACAAACTTCTTGAGACATATAGCACAGACATAAACAAAGGGGTGCTTTCTGACATGCAGCTCCAAGGCCTGGTACTTGGTGGCCCCATGGCCACAGAGCTCACAAGCAAAGGGCCACTTGTCACCATGGACCAGCATGTGGCGGTCCCGGTCTAGCTCGTTCTTGAACTTGCGTTCACAGATGTGGCAGTCATACAGCAGCTGTCTCTTGCCCTCCCTTGTCATCAGGCGGAGCTCATCCAAGGCCTCCTTGACCTTCTTGTCCTGAGGGTCATGCATGTCCCGGATGTGCTTGATAAGGTTCTTGACATCCGAGTACTTTTTCTTGCAGAAGCGGCAGTGCTGTTTGATCTTCTTGTGCACCCGCTCAATGTGCACCTTGAGGTGGCCTTTGCTGAGGCAGGTGAAGGAGCAGTAGTCACAGGCGAACTTCTCACCGGTGTGCTTGCGCAGGTGCACGTTGAGGTTGGCCTTGATGGCGCTGGCATAGCTGCACTGGGAGCACTTGTACGGCTTCTCGTTCGTGTGGATCCTCAGGTGGGCCTGCAGTGAGTGCTTGAACTTGAAGACCTTGTTGCAGTACTCACAAGTGAAGATCTTCAGCTGGGTGGGACCTAACCTAGAGATGGATAATATCACCATTAACTTCCAGAGACCCTGAAACTTTCCAGTGAACCACCTAACAAAGNCTGTGAGTCAGCTACAGGGGAGTGGGCAAAGGTGGAACAATTATCTATTCAACAAATAAGACTTGGGAGTAAGAACGGGATAGACATAGACAATGATGAAAGAGGGTGCTGGTCTTCGGGGAGCACAAACTCTATCAGGAGAGAAGCGAGCCCTGCAATGTCCCACAGCAGCATGGTAGTCATCGAAAGGAGTGTGTGAAGAGCAGAANAAGACACCTCTAACTGAACAAAGGCTGCTGGGGAACACCAGCTGTGCTAACATCTGGGTCAAAGCTTAATGAACAGAAAAGGTGGTGGCAAGAGAAGGAAAGAGGAGCAGGGGGTNTGATTCCCACAAGCATNGTCACCACGCATGCTCCAAAGCTTGTTTATTCTGGGATGCCTGAGCAGAAGCAAATTCAGTCTCCATGATACTAGANGTGGTGAGCTTATTCAACAAACTTGATAGTCCACACCTGCCTACTCATTCCATTAACTGTCAGGGTGGCTCTTGTCCTCTTTGCAAGCTTGCAGGGCACTCCTGAGAGAAAGACTGACCCTTGGTCTTTATCCATGTCCCCACTTCTTCCCANAAATGGAGAACANGGATGGAGGTAATAGTTTGGAACAAGACCTATAGTTTGCTAGGCGGCAGGGATGTGCCTGCCTGTGGTGAGCAATAGCTAGCTAGAGAGGCATCTTCAAGTCAAGCCAGTGGTGATCCAGGTCTCAGGTAGGAGAGGCAGGCTTCTGGGCAAGCTCACAGCTGATAATGAACCACACTCCTCTCTCCTGAAGCTCTTATACACGGCTGGTGACTAACTACCAACTGTCCGCATCCACCATCACTGGGTTAGAGCTCAGATAAGGAAAATAGCACTGTCTTTGTTAACTTCACACGCCATTACATAAACAATTTCTACTGATTAAACCAGGCATGTCAGGGGCACGTGTTCGATTTTGCATATGTAGTGGGGAATAAAAGCATGACCCACCTCATGGAGCCTCTTTCAGTGTGGCAAGGACTGCACTGAATAAAACAGCAGCAGTCCTGACTAATAATCAGGTAGTCCTGACAACAAACTGNGTGCTGATTTATTTATTCCCCACTCTCATCAACCCATCTGACACGTAAGAGAACTAAGCATCTGCCCAACATAAATAATTGCTTAGTGACTTGACCCTAGGAGCCCATGGCTTCGGGAGCATGCTCACCCTTCCTCAGCCTCTCTACTGCATGGAAGCCCTGATGCACAGCAGCCCCTCCCAGTTCGACTGTGCACTTGGAGAAGGCTCTTTGAGATGGGCTTCNTCTGCTACCAAAACGGCAGGCACTGAAGTACACGACCACACAGCACGAACAAGAACAGTGAGGGAGATGAAGGCAGCAGGAGAGAATGCACCTCTGGAAGGTACATCTCGGCTAGCCAAGAAGGATTTATGGNGTGCTAATAACCATGCCGTGCTATTCATTAGTACCATTAAACTGTGCCTGCCACAGATACAAGGTCTGTGTTGATGAGACAGTTCATACAACTGTCTCTTTCTATTTAAAGCACTTTAGTGAACTGCAGTCCATAAATACTAGAGAGTACAAGTCACATGATGAAACTAAAATATTCAAATTTGAAAGCTCCTAGTACACCTGCATGCTAAGCCCAAAGCTTCTCTAAGGAAAGCAATCTGGATCTTTCCCAAATGACAAAGACATCCAGAAGATGATACATTTTATAAAGAATACTGAAGAAAGAAGCCCTGGANTCATANCATTAATTAAATAAGCAAATCTCGGCATTTCCTCCTCTGTTGAGAGACCTAAACGGTCNTAAGAGAATCTTTGGTTCTTTGTTTTTATTATTAGACAACTACCTAGCAGAGCTCTGAGTGGCCTGCTTTTGGAGAAGACACTAAATCTGGTGATAATGCTGAGCAGGCTCCATTAGACTTCAAGCTTGAGCCATAAATGATGACTGTGAACTAGTGCACAGAGCTGTGATGGCCATAGAACGCTTTCTGAAGTATCTTACTGCAAGTGTTTCCTATTTGGTGAGGGAGGTAGTGCTGAAGAATAGTCAAAGGTCAGGCACCCTACTTCAGTGATTCTACCTCTGGGAATCTACCTGAAAGAAACAAGGGGACAGTCGGCTGAAGGAATGAANACCTTCAATGCCCATTTTTTCACAACAGTTAAGGACAGCAATATCCTTGAAGGGTCTCACATAGACAAATACTTTGTGTTCAGACCCTGCTTATATGTTTGTCCACTGACTTCAACAGGGCCATATCCAGCTAAGACACATCTAGGAGGCAATGACTACCCAAGCCCTGGAAGGAGGGGCAGTTTTGGATGTTCATTAAAGTTCTAAGTACTCATTCCTTGATATAGCAATTTNACTTGGNGCAATTTATATTTCAGGAAGTCCTGAAAAGGCCTGGGAAGGTGAACATCCCAGACTGTGAATCACTGCACTATCATCACAGAAAAATGTGCTGATTTGACCTGGCCATGGTAAGCACATTCCTGTAATCCTCACACTCAGGAGGCTGAGACAAGAAAACTGTGGGTTTAAGACCGGCCTGGACTACATAAGTGGTTTCTTTTTTTTTTTAAAGCTGTTTAAATTACAATAGAAACACATAAGAAGACAAATATTTTTAATATGTACTAAAATTGAAAGATTTTTAAGGTGCAGTAAATTTTTTAAAGGTTAAAAAAATAGTACGTTTGGTATTTTGTATTCTAAAAAAAACAATATATATACACATATACATATATATTAATATACCATAAAAAATTAAAAGTATATGCAGTGAACTAGCCATGGAAGTGAAATCTAGAAAGAACTACGGGTTGCAGTAGCTCTCAAAAGGAGGGCTGTTTCAGTTTTTACAGTGTGCCTACGTCCCTCCTGAAAGAGAGACTATCACAGGATGTGCAAACCAGGCCCTGTTTGCCCCTCTTTTTATAGTTTATTGACACATTTGACTGGATAACATGTTGTGCCCTGTGAAGACAGTGAATGCTCAGTTCCTAGGGCACATTGGTCTGCATAGGTCTCTGAGGAAGAACTATACTAGGGCAGAATGGAGGGGTGGATTTTTCAGCTAAGCTAATGAGTTAAGACCCTTTACAGATATAGCCATGAACAGAATCCAGACCAGCAAGTGTACAGATCTTTCCTGCTCCTTGTGAATATTACTTGCAGCCCACCTCTGGTTAAAGTCCCTGGGCAACTCACCTGCTTGACTTCATGGGCTGCTCATACGGGGTCTGCTGAATGGCATATTCTTGGTACCCTCTTCGTGGCACCAGGTCTGCTGCAGTGGTCTCGGGAGGGGCTGCTCCTGTTTCAGGGGGCCCAGCCTCCACTGGAATAATCTTGGTAGCACCTGAGATTGATACACAGTACACTACTTACTGAGAGGTGCTAGCAATAACCCTGACCCTGTCCAGCAGAGTCAGCAGGTCCTGGGGGCACTTTACTGTAGGACTTCCATGCAACACACTGGTTTTCTTATTTGGATAACACATTTAAGTGTGTGTGTGTGTGTGTGTGTGTGTGTGTGTGNGTGTGTGTGTGTGTGTGTGTGTGTGTGTGTGTGTGAAGATACAGTTTTTCTAGTAGTGTGCCCAAATGTCTTCTTGAAGCACAGTTTCACTTGATCTAATTATAAAACAGGCAAATATACACATGTCACTTGCAAGTATTTCTACAAAGCCACAGCTGTTAAACTTGAAGCAAGTAGAAAGCCATATCAAGGCAGCATGGGGCAGCAGAGCACTCAACAAAAAGGGGACGTGAGCACCCCGATGCCTCTGATTCTCTTCCCATGAACAGAAATTGAAGGTTCAAAGAGAAGAACCCCATGATCACCTTTGCTTTTACTCTGTAACATAAACTGGCCCAAGACGACTCAGAGCAGGTACACTTGGTGGGGGTGAATGTCTATGTGCAGATGTGTAGGTGTGTGAACATGTAGGTTTCAGTATGTGTATGGATGTGACTGTATGTGTGTGTAAATATGAGTCTATGTGTGAGAAAGTGGTTGTGTGTGAGTGTGTATGTGGTTCCGTGTATGAGACTGTGTGAGAGTGCATGCATATGTGTGAGGATGAGTAGGTGTGAGAGTTGGGGGGAGTGTGTGGGAATATGTATTAGTGTGTGTTTGTGTGCATGAGTGTGAATGTATGAGTTTGAATGTGAATGTATATGTGTATAAGTTTGAGTTGTGTGAGTGTGTAAGTGGTGTGGGGGTCAAGAGCAAGTGTGTAAAAGATTCCTCTTTACCACTTGTGTTTCTAAAACACCAAAGGGAATTGATTATGCTTTTACCCTCTTAGAATCTCAAAATACTACCACAANTTTTTAAGAAAAATTGTGGAAATTTTCTCTAGCAACCACTGAGAACAGGAAACTGTCCTCTGGGATTTTTCTTATCCACAATATTTCTGTGAAGCTGAGTAGGACAGATGGAGTGACTTTCCAGAAAGTTCAAGTAGCCTAATTTTATATGGCCTTCTCTCTCCTGAACACCTTACTTTGTAGTTAAGTATAAAGGAGAAAAGGTATTCAGAGTTTGAATTTGAGTGGCAACTATCAGCCCCAAAATAGCTGCTTAGAAGGGGCAGCTCTTCNGAAAACCATGACAGTGTCCTCACTGTATCTGAGCTAATACCCCTAATGCATGAAAAATTTAAAACATTCTGATAGCCTGCAATCTATCACAAACTGTTTGTGCTGGCTAGTTTTTATGTCAATTTTTATGACAGTTTGAAATCTATCACAAACTGTTTGTGCTGCCTAGTTTTTATGTCAACTTTTATGATAGTATGAAATCTATCACAAACTGCTTGTGCTGGCTAGTTTTTACAATACCTTGACACAAGCTGGGGTCATCTGGGAATAGGGAACCTCAATTGAGAAAATACCTCCACCACGATGGGCTGTAAGCAAACTTTAGAGAACTTTCTTGACCAGTGATTGAAGTGGGATAGCCTGATTCACTGTTAACAGCGCCAACACTGGGCAGGTTTGTGTAAGAAAGCAGACTGAGCTAGATGTGGTGGCACATGCCTTTAATTCCAGCACTCAAGAGGCAGAGGCAGAGGCAGGTGAATTTCTGAGTTACAGGACAGCCTGGTCCTCAGAGTGAGTCCCAGGACAATCAAGGCTACTCAGAGAAAGACTGTCTCAAAAAAAAAAAAAAAAACAAAAAACAAAAAACAAAAAACAAAAAAAAAAGAAAAGAAAGAAAGCAGACTGAGCAAGCCATAAGTGAGCAAGCCAGTAAGCAGCACTGCTCCGTGGCTTCTGCTTCAGTTCCTGACTCCAAGTGTCTGCCTAAAGTTCCTGCCCTGACTTCCCTCTGTAATGGAGTGCCACCTGAGAGTGGCAAGCTGAAATAAACCCTTTCTTTCCCAAGCATTTTGTCCATGTTATTTTATCACAGAAACAGAAACTCCAAGGCACTGTTTTTGTCTAAAATAGATTTTNCTACAAGTGACCTTTAAAAAAGAAAATATAGAATATCTACCAGCTATGTTCGTGGAAAAGGAAAAATAAATAGAAACATCTAGTACTGAGAAATATTTAGTGAATATCATCAAAATGTGAAGAAGCTAGGCAGTGTCTGCCTGGGACTGCAAAACAGTTGTACTTGTGTGGACTGAGTAGGTGGCTCTCATCAAGGAAGCAGTCACTGCAATATGACAGGGACACNACCAGCTGAAGAGCTGGGGAGAGGCACAGAAGGGACTGTTCCTGCACACCTGAGTGACAACAGAGTTGGCTGAGGAGACAGGCACGACAGGCCCGGGGGATAATGAGGTCTGGGATCACTCCATATGTATAGGTGACTAAATGATGCTCCACTAGGACACCTAACACATAGGCTCTGACCCAGCCCTCCTTGCTCAGGCTGCTCCAACGGCAGCTGTGCCACAGGCTCTCACTATATTATTTCCAGCCTGTCATTAGTCACCTGGAATAGCTTCATGAGCAGTTAAGACCACGCTGATGATGGGTTTCTTGGCTCCAGAAAGCTGCCCTGCCTCCTTTCCTGAGATCTTCTGGACTTTCTCTGTTTTCTGAGCCCGAGGTCTTTTGGCAGTCTTTTCTCGATCATCTTCTTTGTACTTCTTTTCTAGCTCAAGGTCTGACTCATTACCTAGGGAGCAAATATCAAGATGTATAAGCTATCCCTTCATGCCAGCTGAGGAGGAAACATAACTCTTACCAGAGGTGATGAAAAGGAGATGCTCCCGCTACGTCCTCATACCCACCTCCATTCCGTCTCTCTCTTCCTGGCCCACAATGCCTGCCAGGACATTATGCTAGCTCTTGCACCATTGCTGGCTCTTTACAAACTCAATGCAAAGCATGCTCACTGTATCCAAGTCACAAGCAGGTACCAGGAATGCACTGCTGGACAAAGCAGCATAGACCCTGGGCTCATTTTCATGAAGCATCATTAATATCAGCACTGCAGATAAAATGACCTGTGATTCACAGTCCAAGAAAGCCCTTCTCTTAATCAACTTACACTTGCCAGGCACTTTCCCTGTGCCAGGCATGATGGACACAGGGTAAGAACACACCAAGCCCTCAAGGGCCCTTCACTCCAGAGCAGGCAGAGACAACAGGTGTGATCAAGAGTAGTCTCTGTTCTGTGTCGCATGAAACAAGAGTAAAGAACAGGATGGTAGAATCTACCTGAGAAGCCAGAAAGGCTTTATGGAGATGTCAGCTATGGCTAAGTGAAAAAGTGAGGGTTAATGAAACATTGGATGGGAAAGACAGAGAACCAGTCATGAGGAAGGCGCTGTGTGGTCTAGGAATGTGTGTGATTAAAAATGGCAGTGCTCCTGTCTAACAAAGGATGACAAAGACAGGGGATAAATNCTTGGCTGAGCATCACGGTGTCCACAACTTCATGAGAAAGGAGAAGGTAACCAAAACAAGTGTCAAGAGTAAGAGGTAAGTCCCAGAAGTCCANGAACACTACAGATAAAGGTACAACAGATAACCTAGAGAGNGAATTCTTAGCAAGCCTCGTTGGCTNGAGTGAAGCTAAGGAAACAGANTGATGAAACCAAGCATTCACATTGTGTCCCATAAACCAACACAGTGCTTGCCTGGTTCCTGGATCATCTCCAGACCTGAAGGAAACAGCCTTGGGTTAGTCTTTAACGGATTGGTATTAGAATTAAATATATTAACATCAAACAAAAGAGAAAGATGATAGGAGACATCATGAATCAGAACTGCATGCTGCCCTCCAAGGTCCTAAGGCAAGAACCAATACTACACTAATATTTTCAGACCCCAAAAGCCACAGGATGGGCACAGCACCTGATCTCCAAAGTTGCTGGCAAAGTGTAAATAGTATGAAGCCTACTATGCATGACACCTCACAGCAATTTTTGCATTGTTTTATTTTTTAGTGGCCATAACAAAAACATTTCTAAAGGCCTACAAACTGTCTGAGTCACAGAAGTCTTTTCGTCACCTAGATATTGGTGATACGTGCACATAAATACTACAGCAGGATATTTCAGATGCTATAAAAAAGTAAAACAACATTTAATGGATTTTTTTGCTTGTAAAATGATGTCTCGCTCTATAACAGAGTTCACCATGGGATACAATTCAATATATGGGTGATATGCCAAGAATAAATATGTTGACATTAAAAAAAAAGGACCTGAGAATCTGAGTTTACCATATAGTTAACAATATAAATCCACAACAAGAAAACAAGGGCACACACTGTCAGCCAGGGTAAGAGATGAGGAGGTCCCATGTGCTGCAGAGGATGAACGACAGCAAGATCTGCAGTAGGCACCAAGTGTACACACTGCAGAAATGAGTGCAAGCAGTGGGTGGCTGGCAGTGCNTAAAGGTTTGGAAGCCACATCAGATTAAGAAAGAATGGAGGGACCTGAGTTGACCTAGGTAGAGAAGACACGATGAAGCCACCTTTCATCTTAACTACTGCAGCCACTCCTGACTCCCTTCTGGCTGCTCTGTGGTCAAGCTGTTGGTATACATACGGGTTGGTCATTTTCCCCATCATTGTGGCAAAATACCTGACAGGTAGCTTAAGTGGGGAGACGTCTGCTTTGGCTGATAGTTCAAAGGGAACACTCCACCTTAACAGAAAAAGTATGGTGACAGGGCTAGCTCCTGTACATAGCAATGGGAATGTGAGGGGGCTGGTCATGACTGTGGCAGTCAGGAAGCAGAGTTCTGACNAAGAGCCATAAGCATCAATGATCACCACCAACCAGTATCTCACCTCTGCCAGCCATGCCTCTACTCCAAGGCTCCAAGAGCTACACACCCTCAACTCCACCCTCTATAGGAATGCACCTTCCTTTGTAGGAATTGAGAATACACTGCAGCACCCCAAGAGTCTGAGTGCCTGAGCTTGGCCAGTGGGGGGCTGAAAGAAGGGTATCACTGAGTCAACCTAGACTACTGGCCCCAGACAGCTTGTTCTATGGAGAGTTCTGTTCATATTTAAACTTGTTTTTAACTGGTGCCTCTAGTAAGATCTTCACACCACCCTCCACCCTAGCTCCTGAGTGAACCATTCTACAGTCCAATCTAATCAAGTTCCTCTCCTGCTTAAATCCTTTATGGCCAACCTCCTGTCTCCATTAGGAGAAAGTATGAAAGTCTGCAAGAATTACCATAAACCATCTGTCACACCACCCATTGAGGCCAAGGCCTTGACTCCCAAGCAATACCCTCACATGTATATCTTTTCCCCCTGACATGGGCTAGAAATTGACCAAATAACCATGTTGTGTTTAGTCCCTGGACCTAGTCATCTTCCATGATTCACCACTACAGTCTGAGGGTGGCTGTTCCCCAAAGACTCATGTACTGAAGTCTTGGTCCTTGGTGTAATGGTGTTGAGAGATGGCAGAAGAGAAAGCTGAAGGAACAAGGGACCAGACTAAAAAGGGACTGCCAAAGAGAAATGATGAAATAATGACTTGCAGAAAAATGAATGNAGCTAGAGGAAATCATGCTAAGTGAGATAAACCAGACTTAGAAAGATAAATAGTACATATTTTCTCTCATATGTATGTGTGTATATAGATATGTTTATATGTGTTTGTGCATGTATACCTGTATGTATGGATGACAGATAGATACACAGCATGAAAATAGACAGACAACAGACAGTCAGATACACATACATAGATACACAGATACACAGATAGATAGATAGATAGATAGATAGATAGATAGATAGATAGATAGATAGATGATAGATAGATAGATAGATGGCATGAAAGTAGAAGGGACTATATAGACGCAAGTGGTTTAAAGGAAGGGCAGAGGGGAACATAAGAGAATAACGGGAGAGAGGAAGACAAAGACAATATATTGCATGTTTTCTCCCATCTCTCTTGTATGTGGAATATATATATGTATATAGACATATATAGACATATATACATATATATATGACATGAAAGCAGAAGGAAGATTATTTGAGGAAAGGAAGGGAACTAGTAAGAGGAAGGGAGATAAATACAACTAAGGTACTGTGTGTGTGTGTGTGTGTGTGTGTGTGTGTGTGTGTGTGTGTGTATGTGTGTAAGAGAGAGAGAGAGAAAGCCATAATGACACCCACAAGCTTATATGCTGATCAACAAAATTAACTGGAAGAAAACCTAAGGGGCAGAGCAAGAGAGAATCATACACCCTTCAGTGCCCCTGGGTGGTCACCACTTTCTAGCAGACCCTGCAGCAGAGCCAATAGTCCCTCACCACATACAAATGGCCTACACCCAACTTAAGCAGTCACTGAGGTGGAGCCAGCACACAGTCACTCTGCACCACTGTCAGAGGCTGCTAATGCTGTGACAGCATCCTGAGAGTACAACTCTCACACCTACAGTAGAGTCCATGGCAAACCCTCAGCTTGTTGATTTGGGGACATTTTCCCTCAAGAAATATAAACCTTACAAGCAGGGTATCAACAACAAACAAAAGCANAATTCTACCCAAGTCCAACTTGAAGAACCAATTAGTTTGTGAGGGGTCACTTACAGGGAAAAAATAAGAAGCTGTTTACAGGAGTGTGCATATCACCAAGCAAAGCAGCCATAGCACTGAAAACTCTCACTCACTCCTGCAGAGATGATGACTGCATAGATGGAACTCCCTTCAGTTAACCTTCTACACTCTANAGACTCTAGCACATCTGACACCATGTGCAATTAATGCAGAATTATGTGCAATCAACCAGGAAGAACAGGCAGAAGTGGCTAGAATCTCAGGTAAGGATCCAATGACCCTCTCCAGCCCATTCCCTCCGGGAGAAAAAGTTAAAGGTCAACGGGCCTTATTTCAGGGTCTCTGGTGAGCAGTCAGAGCTGGTATGAAGAACATAATGGCCATTATGCTCTGAGAATGATGTTCATGACACTCGTCCTGGTAGGTCCCACTAGCCCAGCTCCAATTCCTGCTTCCAGGGATCACATCCAGATCAATGGCCAGCAGCAACAGCTACTTCCAAAGGAACACAAGCTATGAGACCCCCCCAGAACTATCTCAAATGAGCACCCCTGAGTATCCTCAGTCTCTAGCTCTATATAGCCTCAAAGGAAGCAGATCAATAGCCTGGAGTAGCCATACTCTGCCTAAGAGCCTCTAGAACCTTAATACTAGGCTTTCCCATAGTTTGGGACATGATGGGTCAGGCAGTACCCTGAGCATCATGGGAAATGGTTCTTGGAGATGATCACTGTATATCCCTGGAGGACACTAGAATTAATAAGAGGCCCTGCAGAGAGCTGTCAGCACACTTGCTCCAAGGCAAGTGCCTGGGGCACTTAGAGAGTAGAGAAGAATTCAGGGTAAGACAAAAAGAGGCCATGAGGGTTGGCACAGAGAGCTGGATGTTACCAGACACACAGCCCCAAGTGTATAGGAATGTCCAGCTCTTTACCACAGGCCCTGTGTGCCTGTTCCTTGCAGCCTTGCACCTAGATCAGTTGCGTGGATACCTGTTTACATTCCCCCCACNTAGTATTTCTTTGTGGAAAGCCAACAGGGAGAAGAAAGAGAAGACATTTTGATAGCAGGGTTGGGTTTTTTGTTTGTTTGTTTGTTTGTTTGTTTGTTTTGGCAGCTTTCTGCTTTCTCCACTTGGACAACATAATCTTTTTTCCATTTGTCAGGACTGGAATGTAAGATGAGTTTGAACAATTGGTCTCCAGCAGGTGGCGCTGTTTAGGGAGGCTGTGGAAGCTTCAGGACAGTGGCCTAACTAGCAGAAGTAGATCTCTGTGGGCAGACCCTGAAGGTGACATGGGCTTTTAACTCCAGCCTGAGCACTCTGCTTCTACCCTGAAGGTGACATGGGCTTTTGACTCCAGCCTGGGATCTCTGTTTCCTGATTCTCACACTCCCAGAACTCCTGAGAGAACACCATGCCTTTCCTGCATGANGTATGGTATGCTCTGAAATACTGAGCCAAAACAACCCTCTCTTCCTTAGCTGCTTCTGTCAGCAATGAGAAAAATAACCAGTTCATCTCTTGACCTGGCTGTTCATGATTTTCCCAGCACCCTCACTTCACCCATCTCTTTTCAAAGTTGCCTCTTCCCCACTGAAACACCTCCTGGACCTAAGCTGGCGGTCATGCTGCATGTGCTTCTTCAAGAGCCTAGCATTTCCCACCTCCAGCTTTATAGGCTTCATGGCCTTTCACTGGAGTGTTTAAATGGTCTCTTGCTTCTTAATTTCTTCCCCAGCCAATGCCTATATTCTCTGTAGCTTCCTTTTGTTTGGAAAACTCAGTAGCTCTGTAATGGATCTGTTTCTTTGGTTTCCCCTCTTGCACATAGTTGTTGGATTTTGTCCTACTGTGTGCACACTGCTAATGGTCTGCTAATAGTGGAGGGAAGTCAGCAGGCAAATACCACACTGTGTTTCCAGTCAGGATCATACATGGCAGGGGAAGACTAACAACGAATGTGAGCCCAAGAAATAAGTCAGTCACNCAGAGGTCATCATCCACCTGAGGCAGTTAAGTGCACGCCTTGGCAGGCAGTGGAAGTGGACATTTCTAGGAGTGGGCTGTGCTCTGGGTTCTGAGGTAGCAAACACATNTCACACCAACATCCCTACTAGTTGTAGGTCAGGAAAGCTGCTAAGACTAAGCCTGTCATTGGTTCACTTATTTGTCATCTGTCTCCTTAGTCAACAGAAGCTCAGTGAGGTTGGCAGAGGTCANCTCATTCCACAGGACAACTTCCACAGTGCCCAATACTCAGCAAAGTAGAAAGAGATACTTGACAAAGTGGAGAGAGATAGAAAAGGCTGCAAATCTCAGATGAGGAAAGTCGTCCATTCCTTAAGCAAATAACAAGGGTTCTCCAGGTGTCTGGCGCTACACAGGGTACTAGGGACCCAGAAAAGGGCCAGACCGATCTGTTGTCTATCTTCTGGCAGCTCAGAATCAAGCATGGGTGACTCCAGTCATGCNGCACACTGTACCTGCCATTGTCTCTGTCCCCTCTGCCCTTGAGGACTACTGCCAATTCCTTAGAGAGAGAAGGAAACCAAGGTGCAGGGAGAGGGAGAAGTGACATAGCTGAGACTCTCCCTAATGTGTCAGACCAGCATCATGTGTAAGTTTGTCCAATTGCAAAGCAAGACTGTCCCACTGTCCTCTCCTGCCTCTGAAAGTATACAGAGCGGACACTTAGACCAAGTGCATGGAAAGGAGTCAACTGCATGGGTAGTTCCAGAATGGAACAAGACCGTGGTCAAACAGCAAAGCCTATACAATAAAGANCTAACAGAATACATCCCAGAGACAACAGCGGAGCCTAGCTGATACACTGGAACAGTGGCTCTCAACCTCCCTAATGCTGTGACACTTTAATACAGTTCCTCATGCTGTGCTGACCTCCAATCATAAAATCATTTTGTTGCTACTTCATAACTGTAATTTTACTACTGTTATGAACTGTAATGTAAGTATTTGATATGTGACCCCCAAGGAGGTCATGACCCGCTGGTTGAGAATCACTGCACTGAGAGGCGATCGCCACAACTATCACTGCTGTGTCTAGAAAGCTGGCCAGCTTACGGGCAGTTCATATGCTACAGTGGCTGAGCAGCCCCCTCCCCAGCCAAGTTCACTCAGACAGGCCCAGGCCATCTGTGCGTGAGGCTAATTTGGCCAGAATAAAGACTGGCATTTGCTCTCTGTGCCTTCAGCTGAGTCTCCACAAACAGCAAGAGGCTATTTGTTCCTAATCACTTTATGCAGATGAGCAGCCCCACTCGAGCCTGGGCAAAAGCCTGCCATGTACTCAATTGCACAGCTGGCTCCGAGAGCAACAGATGTAGTGCCAGGGCCAGGCATTTGCAATACCATGAAGGCTGTCTAGGGTATTCCCAATTCTTCTGGCTGGGCAGCCATGTTCCTTGCTATGAAAAGGCAATTCTCTGTTCAGCAGACAAGTGTTTACTTCCCCAGCACAGAGGAAGATTGAACACTTAGTTATAAAGACACTGCTAAAGTTGCCCCCTCACTGAGATGGCAAGATACAGGGCAGAGTGAGGGACTCCCCAGCTGAAATCCAGGCTCCCTAGCTAGTGCCAACAAGAAATTTGGGACAATTACTCTTGTTCAAGAGAAGGGCTGATTGACACCCTTCTCCCTCAGTATAGGATAAGTGCCTGATGAGGAATGGCTGAAGAGCTGGCAAGCTGGTGTTTGTTTTTGTTTTTATGGGTATGGGTGTTTTCTTTTCCTGCATGTGTCTGTGAACCACGAGCATGCAATGCCTGCAGAAGGCAGAAGGCAGTGGATGTCCCAATANAAGAGTTACAGATGGCTGTGAGCTGCCATGTGGGTGCCTGGAAAAGGACCCAAGTCTTCTGNAAGAACAGCCACTGCTCTNAATGGGTAAGCCATCACTCCAGCCCCAAGCTGATGTCTTTTAAGAAACCAACCAAGTTCTAAAAGTAAATACAGCAAAGGCAGATGGGGTGTGGGGTGCAGATCAAACTCCAGGTCTTCCCGATGCTCTGCTGCAGACGTGTGTGTAGTTACACAATGCTGTTTGAAGTTGGAGTATTTCTAAAGGTCAATACCTGAAAAGCTTAGTTTCCAGCCTGTGGCACAGTGGAGGGAGAGGGACCTCTAAGAGGAGAGAGATCTAGTGAAAAGTGGGGTCAGCGGGATGAGCCCCAGCCCATTCTGAGGCTCTTTGCTTCCCAACACCATGAGTTAAGTAGCTTTGTTCTACCAAACTGCCCTCCCCCGGCCCCATGGGGTACTGTCTCATCATAGGCCCAAAAAGAGCAGAGTCAAATGACCAGATTAAAACTCCTGAGATTATGAACATAATAAACTTTTCCTCTTTATAATCAGTTATCACAAGTGAAACAAAGTCAGTTATCATAGTGACAGAAAAATAACCACATTAACATATACAGTTATTCCTAAGGAAGGATCATTTTCAAACTATTAAATGTTCAAAACTACTTTTCAAACAAGTTCTAGAAAAGATTCCCATCAATAGCTGAAATATATCTGAGATACTTAAGATATAGGACCAACTTGGGGCTGTCAACCCCTACAACATTTTCTTGGTCCCAACTGATGAGCTGTGTCATCAGGAAGGTACAGAAGGCAGTATCAACCCCATCGGCAGCCATGGGGTTCACAAAAAAAAACACCTAGCAATGGTCTGTGCCATCTAGTCCTTTTCCTGCACTCAGTGTCACAGGAGAGAGAAAGCCACACTGCTGTGCTGATGCCTTGGTCTCTGCAGGCAGGGCACTGTCAAGAGCCGTGACCAGAACTCCACTTTATTCCTACCCACGTGCATGTGCCTTCCTAAGCCAATCATTTCATATATCTTTCCCCCCAAGGCTTTTATAAATCCATGCTTTCAAAGAACAAGGTCCTTTGCCGAAGTCCCCTTGTCCATCAAATCCTATATCATATTTCAGCATTGTATGACTCCAGCTGTGTCTATCAGCACATTAGGATGGTGACTTTTCAAACACTTTTTAGTAGTAGGACCTTTTAAAGTGACCTCCTCAGGCAATTTCGGTGCCATCAATCAATTCAGACATGCCAACTAAAGTAGATGAAGTGGGTGGGGTTCCAACATCACCCTCTCACTGCCCCGAACTTCTGTCCTTGGTCTCTGCAAATCCATCCTCTGAGCACTTCTGAAGGGCCCTGGTAATGGTGTCAAAACTGCTGGATTAGGCTGTGCCGGGAACTTGGCCAAATGTCACTGGATGTAAAAGTCAGCTTTGAGAAGGCATGGCAGAGATCACCAGATACGATGTCAAGGGCATCACAGCTGAGATCCTGTTCTGCCTTTCCGCTGGAGACATTTAGAACTCTCTAAACCTACGGGCAGCATCTGCAGAGTGAGTCACTGCGAGACTCACTAGAGGACATTCGCAGTGCCCTCTCACAGTGAAACAAGCACACATGAGAGGTTCTCAGAAGTGTCTCCACACTGCAAGTCCAGCTCAAGTCTGGGCTGAAACTCAGNCACCCCCACCTTGTCTAGTTCCAATCACACATGGCCAAACACAGCCTGAAAGTTCTAGAAATAAACAATTCAGAACTGCAAGCCGCTTTTATTGCAATGTTATCACAATCAGTTTATTAGTAGTGATTGTTATTAATCTTCCTGTGTCAGATTTCTTTTATTAATTTATTTATTTCACATCACGACCTCACCCTCCTCTCCATCCTCTCCTCCCAATCCACCCCTCCTCCTTAATCACTCAGAAAGGGGCAGGCCTCCCATGGGCTTCAGCAAAGCATGGCATATCAAGCTGCCATAAGACCAAGCACCACCCCCTGTATTCAATCTGGGCAAGGCAATCCAGCATGAGGAATAGATTCCCGAGTCAGTCAAAGCACCAGGGATAGCCCCTGCTCCCATGCCGGGAGTCCCACATAAAGACCATGCTACACAACTGTCACATATATGCAGCTGGCCTAAGTCGGTCCCATGCAGGCTCCCTGGTTGTTGGCTCCTATGAGCCAGGCTAGTGGTTTNTGTGGGTTTTCCTGCCATGTTCCTGACACCTCTGTTTCCTACAACACCTCCTCCCTCTCCTCAGCAGGCCTCCCCAAGTGCAGCCTAATGTTTGGCCGTGGGTCCTCTGTGTCAGATCAACCCTTATCATAGCCATCTATGTTCAGGAAAAAAATCATAACTGTGATCAGTATAGAGCAACAGAGCTCAACACCATGCAAGGAAGGTTTCCGGCATCCTCTGAGGCCTTGCAAGGTACCCCATTCAGGTAAGGACAGACAAGTCACATCATACCTTAATTTGCTTTGTGTTAGTGAAAGCTGTGACCCCTATGGGTCAGCTCTGGGAGTGGGAACTGGGTAGAGATAGGGTTGTAACCTGTCTCACCCTGCTACCTAGTCTTGTGTATTCCCAAGTTTCTGTCAACTATAACATTTAATTTCTTGACATCTGTGCAAAGTAGCTCTTCAAGCCTAGCAAATTAGCATAATCCTCTATATTTCATTTCCTTTGGGAATGAAAACATTTAGAAAGTGATGACACTGCACAGGANAGAGCAAACCTTAGAAAGGGAAGCAGATGTTCATGGGTGGCACGCACACCGTACTCCAGCCCTTCCCCTGTACCAGGGCCTAACACCTTTGCATGCAGTGATGTGTGCTGGCAGAATACTAGAGGCAGCCATTGCAAAGAAGCAAAGCCTGACATGTCACCCACGCAACCTGGGATCTGTAGCACCCTCCGTTCTTCTTTACCCAATTCCCATCCCCAGGGCTGACCCACAGGGGTCACACAATAGACACCAGAGCCATCTGGTTTCAAACTGGGTCTGGTCACTGGAGGCACCAACAGGATATAAATGACAAAAAAAGAGAGTAGGGTGAATAATTATTCCTACACTCCCTTGCCGCCAACTGATCACTGAGTAACTTCATCTCTAACCCCAACTTTAACAGGAATCTAGCACTTAGTAGGCTCCCAGACCTTAGCCCAACTGACTCCATGATAGAAGTACCATTGAGCCCACAAAACTCAGCATGCAAACAGCACCACCTGCCAAAATGAAAACAAAGGCCTAATCCATCAAAGTCCACAGTTCTGATAAAGTCTCTAAACGTACTAACCTTGCTTTTTTGCTTCTGTAGTTCTGTTTCTGGCTAACTGTTCTTGTTAACTTAAGCATGTCAATCCAGAACATGGTTTTTGTGCTTAAAAGCTCACGCTAAGAAAGGTTCAGAACTACACTGGGCTCTGGAACACCCAGAGTAGTTGCTGGCCAGGCTAATAAAGACTTTCTATTGGTTTAAACCTGTGTCCAAGTAGTCTCCTCTGGNGGATACCCCACAGCATAATCCCATGGAGTCCTGAGAGCTCTCAATCCTAGCCCTTTACCTAATTTGGTGACGTGACCTAGTGGTTCCTCTATCCCAGCCCCATCTCCTGGGGCCTCACTACCTACCCATCCACTTCTCCATAAAGGCAAGCTTTTCTACTACATGCCTCNAGTGACCTCAGGTCCTCAAGACCTGGACCATCTTTTCACACCCTGAGCTGCTAAGGACACTCATGTTGAAGTCCTGTACCAGCATGCTGGCTCCATGCTCTGACAACGCATCCTCTTGCACATGTTCAGTCCATCAAACTTGATCCTCAACCAAAATTAAGTCATCCTTTCTATCAAACCTGTTTATCATCCCTGGCATCTGAGATTGGCAAGAACGATGCCCCTGTCAATTCAAGCTCCCAGGTTAAGAACCACACAGTCTCCCAACTCCTTCCCTCAGCATCTCTAAAACAGGTCCCTTCTATCAATCTTCACTGCTGAATCAGACACCTCAGGATCCTACACCGGATCCCTGTGCCTATGGTGTGTTTGCTAGCTCCTCTGTAACTGAATTTACACTATGTCCCTCTCCCATGCTCCTCACACCTCCTCAAGCCTCCAAGTATTACTTCCATCTCCACACTTCAGAACCAGATCTTCAGCTGCAGGGCAGCTCCACACCANCCTTCCAGACCTCCTGCCATACCCTACCCACCATGTTAGTACATGCCTGAAGCATTGCTGACTTTTCTGTCTGTCTAGTTCTCTGAGAACTTTATGGCAAGGGCCTCTCTTTAGTGAACATCATGTAGTTATCAACTACCAGATACACACACACAGTAGGCACTTGATGATTCTAGGTGACAACAGGGGTTCAAAATCTCCCATTCGACTTAGCCCCTGACCTGTAAGCATGGGTATTACACACATTCACTTCAACTCTACTGAGTGTCCCCCACCCTTGCACAGAGGAAGCTGTGATAGTTACTCTTCATATTCTTCATTGTTCACTTGGTTGAATCACATAGGAAACCAATACACTCTCTCTCTCTCTCTCTCTCTCTCTCTCTCTCTC
>LZPO01035077.1:99270-110235 GCA_001675575.1 Neotoma lepida | reverse complement strand
TTTAATCTAGTGGCTGTTCTGTTCTCTGACCCCAAATAAGTTTTATTAGGGTACACAATATTTTGGGGGACATAATATAATCACCACAAAGGAGGGAGAGAGAGAGAGAGAGAGAGAGAGAGAGAGAGAGAGAGCACGCTGAGCATCATCCCTGATCACTCAGCATCCTGATGTACCCAGATGTGAGCTGGCAGTTCATCAGGACACCATGACAGGCTGCACCCTTTCAAACTGAAGGCAAAATCAATCCTTCCCACCTTGAGCTGCTCTCCATAAGATGCTCTGTTACAGCGATGGGGTAACTAACACAGAAGGATGTTAGCTCCAACACCTCTTATGTGTGTTCCTTTGCACAGATGTCTTCCAGCTCTTTGCTCACCACCCCTCCGCTGCCACTGTGCTCCTTGTTCCCAACTCTCCATCACAGAGGGAAGGATTTGCACCCACACTTTCCATCCTTGAACTCCCCAGAGCAAGTCACAGAGTGCTCTGCATGTCACATGTCTTCTGGACCAGTGTTTCACAGTTTGTAGACATTAGTTTATATGCATTCTTNTATAATTAGCATTGCACTAGTATTCTAGNGTACCTATTCTAAACTGCCTCAGAACTAATTAAATCTCAGAATACCCCCAGAGAGTCAAATATTATCAGCCACATTAATGAAAGGCCCAGAACAGTTGTCAGAACAGCCGACTGATAAGGGATTATATTCTGGGACTCTGCCACCAATTTGTTCCACCCTGCTAATACAGCAGTTTAGGAAGCTTTGCAGCTTCACAATCATTCTTGCTAACCTGCTGAATATGCATCATTCTTTCCCTCTTCCCTCGGGCTTTCTCACACCTCCCTGTCTCTCTGTGATGAGGGGAAGACAGGTGAGCCCTGCTTCCAACAGCTTCCACGAAGAGATTTCTCCAATGAAAATGANCCTAGGAAGGGCAGAAGCCTTCATGCTCCTTCCCCATACTACCTACTCCCTGAGTGGGCCACCCAGACTTCCCCTCAGGGTGTCCATGCCCTGTTTCACCTCTAGGTTTAGTACACATCATGAAACGCAAATGCCTATCGGCCACTTTCACTTTCTTCCCTACTGCCACAGCACGCTGGANATGGCAGGCACTCACAGCCCACAAACTACTCCAGGAAACCTCCAAGATGTCTCATTAGAGGTATAGTAGTGTATGTGTCTNTGTCCCTGTTCTGCTCTCCAGGCACTCNGCTGCTCTCCAAGGGTTGGATTTGTCTAACTCGTTTGGTCCCCAAAGTCTGCCTTTGGCACCCAGCAGCACGAGCTCAGGGTAAGCAGAAGAGAGAATGTGTGTGCTGTGAGAGCTCACTGAATGAGCTACAGCAGACTTCCTCAACATATTGGAAGCTCCAGGCCCAGGAAATTTGCTAAAGGGCTGCCAGCCCTGGGCCATCCATTCCAGGAACACTAAGCTCTGAGAGACTGCCCAAGGGACACAGAGCAGTCCTTCAGACCAGGCTTACAATGCACAGCAGTTGTTTGAGTCAGGTCCAAAGGAAACTCCACTCCCCCAAATTCTGGAGCCTGTTCCCCTCTACCAAAGGAGCCACAACATCATCTCTATCAGAAGGGACAAATGGCTATTTGTGGTACCTACTAGTACACGAAGTGCATGCTGGCCCTCAGGCTCACTCGGTACCACAACCACCTGTGGTTCTCCTCAGCTCTTCTCACCCCACCCCTACTCTAAACTTCTCTAGCTCACTGGCTNCTCTTCCCCCAGCTCCTCATTCCATACAACCCTGCCATATGAGCCACGTGCACTCTCTCTTTCTCTTCCTCTCTTGCTCTCCACCCTCCTCTGTCTTCTCATGGCCTAGTCCAGTCTGCTGGCCATGTTCAGTTTACCACTTTCTCTCTCTGCTCCAGACTCTTCCTGATGCCTCTGGCTGTACTCTTCCTCAGAGCTATAATAAAAAGCTTGCACTCCATCATACTTTGGAGTGGACACACCTTCACTTTATAATCTAGTGCTGAAATCCTGTTTATACACCTGCACCTCTGCTCAATAAAGCCTAATGACAGAAGCTGCATTATATCCACCCTTGTCCTGGCCTGTCTGCAATGGGAGGGAGCAGGCAGCCCTCTGAAATCCAGACAGCAGCATGGTCACTGAGCTACTCCTGCTGCCTCCAGCATGATCCAGCAGGCCTCTACTACACAGAGCCCTCAGCCTGTGGCTGGCTCTGAGATACTGACAAAGCTTTCCTTTCAAAAGTGTTAGTACAAAGTCTTCTGGGGCTAGATTCAGTGAGTGTCCCAGATCCCTGAAAAGGTGCCCAAGCATCGTCTGCTCCCTAAAGACCCACAGGACACCAGCAACAGACAAGGAAGGTGGGATGCAGTGCCAGCCCTGCTTCTCACTAGCCCACATATCTACTGTCAGGCTAAAATATCAACAGGACTACAGGTTTTAATTTGTGGGACCCTGGGACTGGCAGGGAAGANAATGAAGGTCAGCAATGCAGGATGCTGCCTCTTAGAGGCTGTGATCCTCATAGCAAGAGCTGGATCCTGGGAGTCTCAGAGATCTNGACTCAAGTCTTCCCTTCCATGTACACTCTTCCTTCACCCAGCCTCAGCAAAGTTCTCTAGCCTAGCAAACCCTCCATTTCTTAACCAGAGGGAGGAGAAGGCACTTGCCCTGGCATCCAGTAGCAGAAGGAAGCAGACACACAATGCCTTGCACGGCAGCTGGCTCAGGTGGGNATTTGAAGAAGGTAGCAGTACTGTAAAACTAGCTGCTACACTTCCTANTCCCTCTGACCTAGGTTTCTGGAATTGCACTCAAGTGTGGGAAGCTCAGGTCTCCATCACCTCTGAAAGGTCCAGAAGTATGTAAATAGAAGCCTTCCCAGTCTGATCTTCCAGGCCCATGTCTAACCCCCTAGACCTTCCCATGTGCTCACAGCTCTAGGTATCCGATTCCCTCTTACCCCAAGCAACACAGAGGATGAATGTGAACTTTGTGCAAAGTGTCTGAAGCCTCTGAATAATAAGCATACACCTGTGTACCCACCAACCCTCACCCTCACAGGCACTGCNTATGCTGCAGGCACTTTACTCCTCAGAAAGACAAGAAAAGGACAAAATAGCTGGCTAAGAGACTCTGCAGGGGGCAAACATTGAAATAATCTAGGTGACAACTATTAGCAAGAAATGCAAAGAGGAAGTGTGTGGCCTGAGACAAACAGCCCAGTCTCAGAACANAGTAAGACCAACGAGGCTGAGCAATAACCTAGATGGTAGGACATGGGAGCAACTTCAGCAAAAAGCACAGGTCCTCTGTGTTCTGCACAGTCTGGGAAGGATAGGAAGGTCCAGAAGGAGAACTAGAAAGACAGTGATTGGTCCAAAGTCAATGTGAACTCTATATGGAGATGACAAAAGACTGGGGAGCTGGGAGAGTGAGGTCTCAAAGGTCANGACTACAGAACTTGCTGAAAGGCCAGGTCAGCAGAGCCAGGAGACTGGAAGATGTGGAAGTGAGTGAAAAGAAAAAGAAGCTATGGTGAGTCTGGAGTTTCTACCAGTGAGGAGGGGTAATCCTGGAAGCTGACCCATGAGACCTGAAAAACTAGGGGAAGGACAAAAGAATGTANCATCTGTAGAGACAACAGAAGCAGCTGTGGAGCACCAGCTGTCTGCATCAGGAACCTGGCCTTGTACAAGTTCCAAGCAACACNAAGAAGGATGCACAAGAGCAGAGAGAAGGCAGGGGCTTCTGGGAAGCCCAGGCTGACCACAGAAAGAGGATGCTGGGCTGAGTTCAGAAGACTCAGCATGGTCCTGCAATTTAGAGATGACCAGGAGCTGGCTGGTATGGGAGAGGGCAGATGTTCTAAAGAGAAAGCCTCAATGCTGTGCCTGTGCCCCACTGGTTTGGGGGCTGCTAGTGTTCCAGGACAACTGAAGGATGAGTGGTTATTCAGAGTGGGGAGGAAAAAGGAGCCCAAAACACAGGAGAACACATGGCAGCTACAGAACACTCTGAGTGTCCTACACAGCTTCAGCCCTAGGAAGATTGGTACATCTCCTCAAAAGATAAACATGGAGCAGCTGATGCATGTCCAGCACTACTGTAAACACTGCAGAGCTGAGAAACGACACGCCCATAAAGCGAGCAAGCTGCAACATCTGCTAATGGCAAACCCATCAGGATACTGATGAAGAAAAGGAAGGGGAAAATCTTTTGATTTAGCCCCCAGGGAAGCAGCCCCCAGCAGAAGAGAATTACACCGTCTATGCCATAGGCTTATGGTAAACAAGCTCAGGAACCGGCCAGGGAACACAGGAAGGGGTGCACACAGAGGAGAGAAGCCAGGGGCCTCTGGGAGGTGTAGGTGGAGCACAGGAAAGGGATGCTCTGAGCCCTGTGACTTAGAAATGAGCAGGAGTTGGCTGGCACAGAAGAAGGCAGGTGTCCCAAAGAAAAGGCCCCAATGTTATGTCAGTGCCCTCACTGGTTTGAGGGCTGCCAGTGTTCTATGACAGCTGAANGATGAATAGTTATTCAGAGTAAAAAGCAAAAAAGGGTACCCCAAAAACAGAGGATGACATGCATGAGAAAAGGTAAGAGAGAACAGGACACCAAAGCCTTCAGAAGCCATTGCATATTCATGGAGGTAAAGCAGAGGGCGGGGAAGTGTAGCATCCAGGCCTTAACTAATCTAGCAGGTAGTACAGAGTGAACAGTAGTGGGTATGCTGTGGGGGCTATCATCAAGGTAGGGACTAGGCTGTTTCATGATCTGGAAAAACACAGCTCATTCAGGGGGAGCAACCATATCGATAGAGGGGAGGGACACACTTGAAGACACCTGAGCAACCCAACTAAAACTCTGGAAGAAAACAGAACCTCGCTTTACCCTTCTGACCTTTCAACACTTTTTGTGTGTTTTACAATGCCTGTAACATTGCTACAGCAGTATACACATCTGAGCCAAAGGGCCTGATTAATTACCACNTCATAGGAGATAGGTTGTTTGCCTAAGTTTTCCCCATGTGAAAATGAAACAGAAACAGTAAACACCCCAAGAGCTTCTATGAAAAAGAAATGAATTGGTATTTGTAGAGCACTAAGTATAATAGCTGGGCCATAGTAGGGACTCTGTAAATGCTTATTAACTTTAAAATTACAACCTATTGGTAAATAAGTTGTAATTTACCATAATGTATCCTCAACATGTCTGCCAGCTACTGGTGTGTACAGAGTGTTGGAGGGAATGGGAGGGCAGACCTGAGCCCTTACCAGAGGCTGTGGAGATAATGATGGGGCCCAATCGACAAGCACANCAGAGAANGGAGGCAAGTTCTAAAGAAGCATTCAGCAGGAACAGTCAGCCACCCATGCATAGTGACAAGATGTGGCAGGTGAGGAAGGCTCGAGACATCAGGATGGTGGGGAAAGGTACCCAGACAGACGCAGAGAGAAGCTGCACAAGAAGTTAAATGAGAGATTCTCACTACACACTGCAGAGCCCTAGTTGTCTGGACAACAGCCAAACTGAAGCAGGGCGGAGCAGGATATTCATAGGATGCCACCCCACAGATAAAGATGAACTGTGGATATGAGTAGAAGGCCTGTGTGCATTTTTAGTATGGTTACCAAGCAAGCATTTCCTCTTCTCTTCCACACTAGGATCATGGTTGGACTACAGGCAATTTAAGATTAGGAAAGGCCATGTGATATCTCCTGGCTAATAAACTGTGTGGACAGAAATGACATGTGTCACTCCTAGGCCATGCTAAAAACACTCCCATGGCTCTCTCTTCCCCGTCTAGTTCAATGTCAAGTTCAAGATGGTGGCTGCTCACTCTGGCTAGATCCACCAACCAGAAAGCAGTTGGTGACATCAGGGCTCCTGCCATCTTGGAAACCCTGCTCAAGAGGTATGGCCTGATCCACACCTATGGGCAGAATCAGGCACAGTTCTGTGAGGGGCAGAAGAGGAAGGGATTGGAGCAGACTGGGCAGAAACAAGGGGCAGGCAAGAGAGCTGAAGAAGCTGGATCACAGGGAATATTAACTGTGTTCAGCCATAGCTACTACGTCACAGTTTGCTCTCAGATTGAAATATTCCATTCTCCAGGNAAGCTCCTTAAGTCAGAAAATACACAACTCAAAACANCTTCAGGAAGTCCCTGAAATTGACCAGATTCAAGAGGCCCCCAGCCCTTCCCAGAGGTAACAATAAAGACCACTGAGAGTCACTCTTGGACAAGCCAGGGTACAAAGAAGACTCTCAGACAAGCTGATTTGCCAGTGGTTTCAACCTTCCTAATGCTGCAGCCCTTTAATACAGTTCCTCATGGTGTGGTGACCCCCAACCATTTTCATTGCTACTTCATAACGGCAATGTTGCTACTGTTACGAATCTCAATGTACATATCTGCGATTTTCCNATGGTCTGGGTCCCCTGTGAAAGTGTCATTCGACCTCAAAGGGGTCAAGACNCATAGGTTAAGAACCACTGCCATATGCTGAAGAAGAAACCAGCCTGAAAGAGGTTTAGACCAACTGAGCCACCTGGAAAGGACACTCTTCAACCTGTTGAGCTGCCTGCTGGCTGTGAAGTGAACTCCAAATTCTCTACTTTTATGAGGTAGGCTTTGGTGATACAGCTGTCTTTGAGTCATTTCTGCTCCTGTGAGTAACCCCAATAAAACTCACTGGTTCACTAAGTGGACTTTGTTGGTATCCGTTATTCTGGTCTGTCATGGGCTCCCTATCTAGGGTGAGTAGATGTGCGTGTGTTGTGTCTCCCTAGAAAAGTCTGTCACACAACACATACCCTCACTCCAAGTGTACCCAAGGCTGAGCTCAGCTGGATGCCTACCAGTGTCTGTTCCCTAAGCAGTGAGGAGAAAACAAAATCACAAACAGGCTGTGAANAGAAACAGCCAGCATCAACACGCATCTTCCCAAGAAGGAGGTGTGTCCCTCAGCAGGCTACTGCACACACACCCTTTCCACTTGCAAACTCTCAACTACAGCTCAGAACCATCTTCATCAAGTCACCAGCAGCTGTCACAATCACAGCAGAAGGCACAGAGTTGAAGTACAGCTCAGAATTCCAAGGAGAACACACAGTGTCTTTGAGATGACCTGGAAACCACCATGTGCTCTTACATGGGATGTATTTAACATGAGCAATGGGGAATTTTGCAACTCTCTTTGTAGGGAANGACCTCAGAAATAACCAACTTTGGAGGCTCAGAAGTCTCNTTCACAAACTTGACATATTGATTTCTGTAGGCTGAAAAATGTTTTTCAAAAACACCAGCTGTTTCTCATAACANCAGGGGAAAACCATTTCTTTTCCCAGTTCCTCTTACTATTGAAATGCAGAATAAAATAAATAAATGTTGAATACATATCCAAAATGTTATTTTAACTTGCCAGGGTTCAGAGGAGAGGGGAAAAAAAACCCACTTACTTTGTTTTCTTCTAATTGTTTTAACAAGCTATAGAGTCAAGGTCAATTTCTGAAATGTCACTGAAGTGCTCTTTACAGTGAATGTACTGGAAGAGTTATGTGACTGTTTTCCGATTGCAGTTCTGTGCTTGGCAGATGTGGGAGCACGGTGCAGTGTGAGGAGCTCAGCCCCAGGCAGCTAGGCATACACACGTCTACACATTTGAGAGGCATCCACAGAGACCAGAGGGGGAAAAAAACAATGAGGCCTCTACCTTCCTATTAGGTATCTGTGAAATTAAAGTCCTTTCAGGTCACCTGGATCAATGAAGGATGAGGCTCTTTTCCACANAGCTTATTACTGTGTACACTGATAATCCTGTTAGGAGGACCGTGCCTGCCTGCCTTGCTGCAGTCACTGCCTAATTATCACAGNGTGGACTGCAAACAGCAGGAAGTATGCAGAGGGACTTTCATTTCTTCCCAAGGTGGATGCAACCCTCCCTGCCAGAGGCACAGGGAAAGAAAGTGCTCTGCATCCCTGAGGCAGAGATGACCCTGATTTGTAAGGAAGGAGTGTGGGAGCAAAAGTCACAGCCATGAAGAAAAGATCTTGCTCCCCACCTCTCCCCAAAAGAGTGGGGGACTCTGAATAAACACCATGGCTAGACTTAAATTCCTCAGTGACTAAATTAGAAACGGAATTTAAACACAAGGCTGTTTTGGTTTGGTTTGGTTTTGGGGGAGGGAGAGGGTTTGTTGGGTTTTTTGGTTTTTTTTTTGTTTTGTTTTATTTTGTTTTTACCATTCTTACAGGATCACATACTGTGTTGTTCAATTTACACAGCATTCTCAAAATGACAAAATCACAGTCTTGGAGACCAGACAGATCAGTGGACGCCTATTGGGAGTACGGGTGTGAGTAAAGGGGCAGCAACAGGTGAGCTTTGAGGGAACAGGGCAATTCTGCCACCTGCTGGCAGAACGGCTGATAAATCTATATGGGCGACAAGTGACCGGAACCACACCAGCACACTCAGAAATCTTAATACTAGTTTTGTGTGAAGGTTTGGGGACATGAGGCTATTGTGCACTGTCTTTGTAACTCCAAAGCACAATGTTTATTTTTATGNGTTTTTTAGACTTTGAACTGCAAGACCCTTGTCTTTTCTGTAGATCTTATATTTTAATATATTTTATTAACTAACATTTATTGAGAATTTCGTGACATGAATATATTGATCATATGTATGTGTATAGCCTTACTTCCCAAGTTACGCAGAAATGTAATTTCCAAATTAGAATAATTTCCAAATATATAGATTGAATGAAAGCACATGAGTAACAGAAATATACAGAAGTGTATTTATATCATTTGAGGGCATGATGACAGCTTTCTAAGTTACATAAAAAAGGGCAAGGAATTTAAAACAACAAAGAAATGCAAGAGACTTTAAAGACTAAATGACTAACTGTGGGGACTATTTTAAGCACATAGGACAGTCCAGAGGCACAGTGAGTTAAGGATATGAATGAGGAATACCCCAACCACATCCAAACACAAACAGCCAATTACCTAACCATACACAAAAAGAATCCATTAGTGATGAAAGAACTGCAAATTAAAGGTGTTAAAGCACGATTTGCATGAGAGATCAAAGGGATAACAATTTACACAATGGAGGACAAAGAGGGCAAAGGAGGCTGCAGCCTGAGCTGGAAAGGAGCTGGGACCTGCATTCCCAGGGCAATCTGACAATACTTGAATGTGCTGAAGTGTAAAATATTCCCTCTCTACCCAAAATTATGTGATGAGGCATTTACCTAAGTCAATAATGGTATGCAAAGTNATAAAATTGCATGTTAAAGACTATTTTGAAACAATCCTAATGCCCCTTAACTACAGGCCCACACCTATGAAGAAATGCTGTATGGTATTTAAAGATGAAAACAGTTGGCATTTGCTCATTGTTTGGGGTTGGGTCACCTAGCAAAACAGTCACCAGAACCACATTCAGTCTGTGTCAGTCTTTTTCAAGCTGGGAGTAGTGGCACATTCCTTTAATTCCAGCACTACAGAGGCTGAGAGAGGCAGATCTCTTGGAGTTTAAGGGCAGCCTTGTCTATATATCAAGCTCCAGGCCAGTCAGGGCTGTCATCATGGTCATCAGTCTTCTCTCCTAAGGCAAAATAACAATGCCTTCCTCTTGAGGTTTAGAACTAAATGAGGCATTCACTAGGAAACTCTGAGAGCATCCCCTGCACTCTGAGAGGTACTAGAAAACAGCTTGTATAATAATTAAAAAAAAAATACAGTCTTAAAAAGTATACCTGGGAACATACTGTTTTATAAGCTCACCACACACACACATACACAAACACATACACACACACACTTTAATAGAATTATACCACACAAGGTGATAATGCTCCCCTAGGAGCTGTAGGGCACCTAACAAATACCCCAGAGCCAGGCAAGGGAAACCTCTCTTCAAGTTGTTGGTCAGGGGTCCGAGAGATCACCTCCAAATAATACAGGGTGCTACCATTGCCTTTGGCTGCCTCTCAGAACTTGAAGGTAAGTCCTTATTGCTTAAGATATCATATACTTCAGACACAGGACTTGGAGGAATGGAGCCAGATCTGACCTGGAAGCCTCCTTCCTGAGGAGGAGTTCTCATATTATTGGAAGGAGATACACAAGTTGCCAAGGAAGGAAAAAAAATAATCAACAGTTCTACCAAGGTGTTAAGCCTATGAACCACAACAATGATTGGTCTACAAAGTGTTCCAATAGTGCAATAGTGGCACTTGTGTCTTGGTAATAATCAACAGCTGTCTAATTGGACTTAAGACCATTCAATAAGAGAGAATGCTTGATACTGTATACCTAGCCAATTATCCCTGGCTGGAGAGGTCATAGACTCTAGAGGAGAAACAACTACCATTTCCTTAAATCAATATGGCTTCGAACTATATTCTAAACACTAATCTTTATACCACAGACAAGTGTAGCTCTCACCCCTCAGCAAAGAAGCTTCGTTTTGCAGCAGTTGGAGGCTAGTATTGAGATATAGAACCGATCAAAATGCAGAGTAAGTGACCTGGGGTGCTTACTCCCAGGTGATATTTACAGTACAACTGTAGAAGATGGGAGGAAATACTCTAAGAGTCAAAGGGCCAGGATGCCTGCTGCAAGATAGCATCTTCTAGACATGATAGGGATNCTGTACCATGAAATCTCAAAAATATGGCTGCCTAAAAAGATATGCAAAATGTCCATACTAGTTGATGTGCCAAGAGGATAGAGGAAATGTCCCAAGGCCTCCCTCCTAGATGAAGAACTACAGGCAGTCAAGGGCTGCTAAGAGAGGGAGGATCAACTTTCTCCGGGGACCTTCTCCCAATAGGTTATCCAATCTCAAGTGATCAGCCCTAAACCCATGAATATATGAGTAACACCAAATGAACTTGATAGGTATCTCTCTCTCTCTCTCTCTCTCTCTCTCTCTCTCTC
>LZPO01035077.1:79997-91701 GCA_001675575.1 Neotoma lepida | reverse complement strand
ACGTCTTTTTCCTCTCCTCCTAATATAAACCAAAGCTTGAGCTGCCTATTAATTCCTGGGTCTCACTGGATCTTAAACAGAGCTGGAGAGGAGTAAGCAGGTGAGAAAAAAATGGTCACTGTGTGATACTAGAAGAGGCTTTTGGAGAATGAGCTGTGTCTTGCGTTCTAAGTTGCCAACAAAAGAAAGGGGCAGAGCCCTTGAAGTCAACTCTCTTTGTCATAAAATCACCCTTGTAGATCCAAGGCCAAACACCCTGTCAAAGAACAGAAAGAATCAGGTGGAGGGTTTTAATTCAACTAAAAAAAAAGCCAACAAAATAAAAAAATTAATAACATAAGCCTTTTCTCTGTACATCACTCATGTGTGAGGCTCTTTCCCAGTTATTATCTCATCTTATTGTTATAAAAACTTTGTGAGATGTGTACACCAAACACAATTCACTCTGTAGGAAACAAACAAGACTCAGAGGTTCCCAAGGCTTGGCACGTTTTCCACAGCCATTTGCTGAGCATGCAGGGCTGGAATGTGGGTGTCCTTATTCTCTGCCACGGACCTTACTGCTGAAGCCCCTCAGTGCTGGCTAATGATGGTCAGCTGTAAACATCTGGATGGAGCCAGTGTCCAGAGNAGAGAAAATGCCTTTGAGTTGGACAGCTCTGGATTCAATCCTCCCTACACCTCAAGTTTCTAAGCACAGAACAGTCTCCACTTTACCNAGCCCCGGTTATAAATGTGGCCACTGTAACAGTGGCAGTGTACTCAANAATGACTGACAGGTTGGCAACTGTTTGTTATCCCACCACAGCCTTCACATTCTGAGGTGCAATATCCTAGTTAAGAACTGACTACCTTCCTACCCAGGCCATCATTCCATCATGTGACTCCTAGATGGGCATGCATTCCTGTTCACTCTGACTCAATGTATATTCTTCCTTGATTTTGTTGTTTTAAAATAGCTCACACACCAAGAAACCAATGTAGAATTAAGGTCGCACTGATTTTCTTATGGCTGCACCACGGATAGCCAGCTTCCTAGTGCTCTTACACGGCAGCTTGGTCTCTAGTCACACAGCTCCAGACCTTGGAAAACCTGGAAAGACTAACATTGTAGGACCCTGACAGTCAATCTTCCTGACATTTATTTCCAAAGCCCAGGAAGCAATAGGGAAGACAATGAATTATTTATCAGAACCCAGACAGTGTAAGCCTTTTAGGTTTCTGAACAATGCCATACCCCTCTGTGGGGAAAGACTGCGTCCTGTTCTACAGCACAGATGAGGCACCAGAGGCCAAAGGCCAAAGCTATTCTCTCCCCGCAGTTTTATCAGCCGTACTGTGGAAATGACAGCCATAGTTAATAATGCCGGTGCACTACACCACGGGCACCATGCAGAGCACTTCACAGGCACACCTTCATTGAATCCCTAGGTCTTCATCAGCACTGTCCCAATGATAGTCAACAACACCCAGACAGGGTGGAGAGATGGCTCAGTGGTTAAGAGCATTCATTTGCAACTTCTTACAGAGAGCCCAAGTTTGTTGCCTAGCGCCTACATCAGGTGGCTCACAACAACTTATAACTCTAGTTCGATGGAACCTGATGTCCTTTTCTGGTTTCTGCTGGTACCAGCACACATGTGGTGTACAGATATACATATAAACACTCTTGCACACATTTATGACAAAATAGATAAAATTCATNGGTTTAAAAAAAGAGAACAAGGACACGTGGAACAATTAGTTAATATGACCCAAGGTCACGGAACTAGTCAGTGGCCAAGGTAAGATTTGAACAGAACTGTCTTAGTCAGTGAATTTCACAACCATGTTAGAGCAAAACACTTGTACATCATTCAAAATGGCCTTATCTGTTTAAAATGTCCAGAAGAGACAACAAAACAGGCCTAAAGTTTTTGACATCAACTTCCCTAGAAAGTCTCCTTTACCCTCAAGCCAGAGCATATAACCCCCTCCCCCTTGAGTAGCCCAGGCTTAGCACCCTTCAGCCACTGCATTCACAGTACCTCTTATAATCCACCAGCGAGGCATATCTAACAGGCACGGCACTTGGGACCCCTCAGCACCCATCATAGCATCCAGGCACAAAGCAGACCCAAGGCCAATAGGTAGTGGATGCAGAAGTAGAAAGGAAGGAAAGGATGGAACAGAAAAGGAACAAGAGCCTACTGAGGGGTCTACAAAGGGGGAGAAAACAAAACAGCCTCAACAGGGCTCTTGGAAGACCCGTAAATTCTTCATCATTAAATGAGCACAATGACCCAGCTCTCCATGCACACAAGTACCAACAACACATGTGCGCACACACACACACACCAAACCATATATCACAGTCATGCACACATGCACACACACACCAAACCATATATCATAGTCATGCACACATGCACACACATACACACACCAAATCATATATCAGTCATGCACATACACACACAACAAACCACATATCACAATCACGCCACTTGATCCACCTGGCAATTTTGTTTTCTGGATCACAGCCAGAGACTTGATTTGNGAGAGGGAGAAAGTGAAAGGTCATTCTGCAGACCACATCCTCTGGGAGAAAGAAGATTAAAGGGCTATCAAATAAGCCAAAGGATTTAGGAACCTTCATGTTATAAAGGGAGAGAAAAACAATAAATCAATTACTACTCAGTTAAAATTTTAATTAAACTATTTCAAGTATCTCTCAAGTTAAAATGAATTGTGAAGGTTAAACCTGAATGGAAGCCATTAGAGAGAAACTAAGCCTGGACAAGCTTCAGACATTACAGACCTTCACAAAGAGAAACAGAACATGGGGCTCCTAATGAAAGACTGGAAGAAATTTTCTCATTGTAAGACACTGGTTTTAANTAAAGTCTTAGGAAATACCTTTTAACATTAAACTATACAAGCAATTAATCTTCTACTAAATACAAAAGAAAAGGACAAAATGTAGCAAAGAATAATTTAAATCAAAAGTAAATTATATATATATAATATATATGCATATACATATATGAAAATGACACAGAAAAGCAGCTCAGTGGTGAGACNCTCTGCTTGTGCTGCTGACCTTCCTCAGCATAACACAGTTTCACTTTTCATGATCACCATTANCCATGAGCAACTCTGCTCCAAACATACCAAATGAGCAACTCCAGAACTCAACAAATCCCTAGCATAATCAAATCTCTAGACATCGTCACTTCGTTCAGCATATACATACTGTACATACTACCTACCTGTCATTCATTCCATTGTCATCTTGGTCATGAGAGCAACTACCCAGGTATCACAGTGCTTATGTTTAAGTAATCTTTATTTTACTTAATAATGGTCCCAAAGTATAAGATTAGCNATGCTGGCAATTTTATTAAAGACTATTGTCTTAATTGTTCTGTATTACATTATTGTTGCTAATCTCCCACTATGCTATATATGTAATAAAAGGTGGGGACAGGTGGAGCCTTATAGTTTGCTGGCCAGCCAGCCTAACCAAAATGCTGAGCTCACAATGACAGCCCTGTCTCAAAACAATTAACAGAGTGAGAGAGGAAAAAAATAACATCCTGCTGTGGACTCCACATGCACACACACACACACACACACACACACTCAAAAAGTTTAAACACAGAATTACATTACCCAGCCATTCCATTCCTACGTATACACTCGAAAGAAATGAAAACATGTATTTAAGTGCAAATCTGTGCATTAAGTTCACAGAAGCATTATTCACAGTAGCCACAAAGTGGAAANAAGCTAAATGTCCATTAACAATGAATGAACCAACAAAGTATAATATATCCATGCTCTGAAATGCCATTCATCCATNAAAAANAATGAACTGGCACATGCTACCACATGGATAAATCATGAAAAAAGCACATTAAGNGAAAGGAGCCAGACACAGAAGGCCATGCTGCATGACTCCTGTTTATACGAAGCATACAGAGCATNGACATTCACAGGGACACAAAGGTCAGTCAGTGAGCTCCAGGGCATANGAGGAAAGTAAAGTATGATTGTTTACTGGGTACAAGTGTTGGTTTAGTTTTGATTTACAGTGATGAGAATGTTCTAGAATTAGGTAACTGTAATAGTGTACACATTTTGACCATGCTTAAAAACCATGGAAATTTATGCTCCANGGTTGTTAATATGGTGAAATTTTATGTCAGTTTTATCTCAAAAGATAGGTAAAAATAGAATTAGCGGACTGAAAAATAGGTCATAAAAAACTTGAAATGCATAGAAAGGGACCAAACCATACGAAACACTGAAGTGTTATAAAGGCACAGAGAAAAGCTCACGCATGCTCAGCTTAGCAAACTTCAAGAATACATTAACGTATTATTAGCATATCTCTGGGTTCTTTTTATGTCTGTGTGGTATTTCTTTCTACAGAAAATATATAATTCATTTTTCAAGACAGCCTCTCTCTTCTCTCCAACTTATAGACAATGCACCATGAACACTATATACTGTGTATTTATGCAGGCTCTGCTTGAGCAGACAGAAGTTGTGCTCATTTAGAATTGTAAAGAGTTCTATCAGAATGCTCTCTGAAACAATTTGCTCACTCACACTCTACCAGGGTCTACAAGCTTCTATTTTTCCACACTCACATCAACCAAGAATACTATTATATGCTTAAGAGCTTTCACCAATCTGATAATAAAACATTTCAATTATATATCATTTTAGTGCATATTCTGTTGGCCACTAGTGATGTTTCCTGAGAAGAGACAGGTGGGATAGAGCATGTCCTCTAAGAGACAAGAGAAGGCAGCAAAGCCAACATCAAGAAAATAGAAGACGATCATTTCAAAATGGTAACACATTCATCCACTTGGGTAGGAGGATTCACTATGGACCAGGCCCTGTGCTGGGGCTCTGGCCCCAAGAGAGAAATGGCCCAAAGCCATCCTTGGGATAAGTGAGAGAAAGCACCATGAGATGCAGAGAACAAACAGCCAAGGCAGACTGATTTGAGACTCAGAGTAGGGTTCTANAGACCAGAGGAAGGTGCTCTGACCCAACACATGGCTAGTGCCAAGTCCTTCCAGGTCACCCCAAGCTGATTAAGGCCAAGGAATATGCAGGAGTGAGGACAAAGCCATCTTTGAGGAGCTAGCTTCCCAGGCAGAAGGGTGACCTTAGGTGATAAAGTGGGGAGAAAGGCATGTGGGAGCAGGTGTGGGGGTCCAGGGTCAAAGACAGGTCATACCATCAGGAAGGGGAGGAGGTCCCGAGTGGATAATGACATCTTTTAGGTAAGGAGGGGAAGGAAGGGCATAAGTCAGAATATACATCTCACAAAACACCCACCCTCAGAACTCCCTGTAAGCACACATGGTTTACTACCGTTTTTCTAGTTCTTGTTTATAAAAGAAATGGAAATGATTCATGTTCCATTTCACACTGATGGAAAAGAACTAAACTTCGCAAAAGCTATCCTCACATGCTGGCCATGTTAACCCACTGACTCCTATCAGCCAGGTGAGTTTGCTAAAGAACCGCCCATTTTCCTGAGTTCAAACCGCACAGTCAAGGTGTTTCTTAACTGGAGGTGTCACTCAGCAGACTCAGCTGGGAAGCACTCCTGCAGATGGCCTCTCTCCTCNTGGCTCCTCCCCGGGGTCAGGACTCCTCACCTAGCGGGAAAGGGTGGGGACTGAGGATCCTTGTGCTAGGGAGAAGCTGACCTCAGAGCCCAGGAAAGCTTTTCTTTCTTCAGAGTACCAACCATTCCCTGCAAGTTGAGAGATGACTATGGATGACTTTCCACTGACATGCTTTTCTGTGGGGGAGAGGACGGTTTGTCCCAAAGCCTTCAGGTTGGAGGCAGGCGTGGCACAGGCACACACCAACAGCAATGGTGATGCTGACCCGAGAGAGAGAATTCCTTCTCCTCCTCTGCCCATGTCAGGTGCTGTATTTTCTTAGTTTCTTGTCATGCAACACAAACAGCAACTAGTGAAACTTTCTAGCTTCTCAACAACTTAATNATCTGTCAGACATATTTCTCCAGCACCCTAGGCCTCGGCCAGAGGGACTTATTAACCAAATGGTTTTTGTCTGGAGTCTCCTTGTTAACAGTGTCCGACAGATGATCAATAAGGCCAGGCTGTTTTGAATGCCAGTCTGAATGTTCCCAGGAAGGATGAGAGTGGCTAATGAAGGCCTTAATGGGACATTTACCACCCAGCCTGGGCTTCTACTCAGGAGACTGGCTGCTGTCCCTCATCATATAGAAAGGGTTTTGTGGGGAATTTCTCTAAGTCTTGTTTGCAGCCGTTCCTCCTGTACTATGTCTTTTCCTTATCGTCTGCAGGGACCTAATTACAGTGCCTGGATGGCTTCTCTAATCCATGGCACCTGCTGCAGCTGATCTCATTCAGGAATAGAGGTACAGCAGCTGCAGACAGATGTATCTCACTTTCCCACTGACTGTGAACCTGAAGAATGCTGNGTGATGCCAAGATTCACAATCTGAACCTTCCTCTAGGTTTATAATATGGCTTTGGAGACACTGTTTCCAAGATTACAGATAGTAATTTATTGATAGTGTATAACAACCCCTCCCTTCATCCTCATCCNTGCAGGACCCTAGATACAGGAGGTACCTTCTCTGACCTGATATGAATATTTGTCTTCATTGCTCAGATAAGTAAAGTGAGCATTAGAAAAGAAACTTCATTTGCTTTAAATAATTCAGCTGGTGGATGCCAAAGATGAACTCACCCCACACTCGTCTGGGTCAGTTTTCTGTTTTTATTCCATTGGAATCTGTCTCAGACATACATATATACATACACACACATGTATATATACATACATACACACACATACATATATACACACATGCATATACACATACACACACANACACACNCCTATCACTGACAAGGTCTTAGAGGGACACCTACAGAGCTACTAGGTAGGAAATTCAAAGATCTGATCTTCCACAAGATCTACATTCAGACAATTCTGTGGCTCCAGGTAGATTCTCTAAGTTTCTGCTGTGTCCATGAACCAGAGAGCTGGCCTCACAGTAATCTAGAGCGTTCCTGTATCACAAGTCCCTGCCCAGCACACCTGCTGTCCTTACCATCTCCGCCCTTGCTTGGGTTGGGGGTTTCAGGAGTATTCAGAGGCCTGAGGGGAATGATGACATCATCCACATTGACCCCTTCTTCNCCATGCTTCTCAGAAACGTGGGTCAGGAGTTCTGACTGATTTGGTGAGAAAAGATTACAACATTTACACATGAAGATGGCTGTATTTTCTGTAAGAAAAAATACATAAAATATTATTATTTCTTTGTCACATAAACAATGATTACTCCAAAGAGCCAAACANAACAAATCAAACAAACAAACAAAAAAGAAAACCAGAGAGAGAATCCATGTATGCACTGTTATCAGCCTCCTGCATTCTATGTTCACCTTGGCCTCAGGTGGCCANGACGAGAAGAAAATTCTTTTTTCAGTATTTAAAGACTTTCTCTGGAAGAGAGTAGCATGGACCTCCCTGTGATCCAAACTGACCCAAATCCACCCAGCAGCCCAGACTTCAGGAAAGCACAGTCAATGGAAACACAGCCATGTTCTAGAAGTTAAACCCCGCCCCACCTCAGATGAAGGCAGTAGCACACTGGGGATTGCTCANCATTCCAGCCAAATTCTCTCAGACTAGATGCAAGGAAAGGTTGACCAGGGCAACACAACACTTGCCAAGAGCTAAGACCCTTACATTGACTGGACACCTGGTTCCAACGCTAATGAGACACAAAAGCTAGGAATGTGTTGCTTCATGCCACTTAATTCCTACCTAAAACATTATCGTTTTTCACAACAAAACTAATAATCCNTCTTGTTCCTAACATTATATTAGGTAAGAAGACAGAATGAGGAGAAAGAACTCATTTTTCATTGATAAAATAATTACAAATATATATCAAATATTATATTTAGGATCCAAAAGCCATTAAGTGGCAGATTTTGTTGTTGTTAGACATTTTACATGTTTACTGGAGTGGACTGATATGATATAAAAGACTATGGTTTGCAACCAAGCAGACCCAGGTTAAATTTCCAACTCCCATCCCTAAATACTATAAAACGGTATGACCTTGGAGAAGTTCAGGTACTCTGTGGGTGATTGAAGTCAGTGGGCAGAGGAGGTCAACAGCCTCCTTGGCAACAGTCACCAGGTTATCCCACCATGCTCCAAGGCCTTGGCTCACAGTTCAAGGCTGTCTCTTATACACATCTAGATGTGTATAAGGGAGCTCACAGTCCACCATGGAGGAAAACACAAGATGGTAGGAGCTTGAGGTCATATTGCCAATCAGGAAGCAGAGAGAGATGAATACTTAGTTCACTTTCTCCTTTTTATTCAGTCTGGACCCCGGCCCATGGAATGGTTATCTCTTACAGTTAGAAAGGGTCTTCCCATTTAGATTAACAGAATCTAGATTATCCATCAGAGGTATGACCAGGTGATCCTAGAACCTGTCAAATGGAGAATATTAATCATCACAGCCTGATATCTGGTTTTGATATGGATATGTGTGGCTAGAAACCGTGAGCTGTGCTCCACCAAGTTACAGCAAAAAAACTCAGGATACCTACAGGACTAAAGCCATTTCTGTCTGAAACAAATTTAACTACACAATGCCGAACTAACATATCACCCACAGGCCATGGACAAGCTCTGATCTGATTTGGGCAGACAAAGATGAATCTAGGCCCAGGCCTGCCAAGAGGTGACCGTCATACTANCACAACACAGAACCACTGTTTCTTACAGTTTGCAATGGTGTGACTTCCCAACCAGCCTCTACCAGTCTAATATTCTAACATCATTTCAGAGATGTTCTCAGTGGACTGAGAACCTTGTGACATTTAGCAGGGGAGAATGTCTAGGGACCGCAGAATTATTATAAGGCCTCTCTCAGTTCAAAGGCACAGCAAACGTGGAGATTAAATAAATATGATGACTTTTTGTATGACAGCACCAGAGAGTGCCTTGGTACCCCAGGGTGACACCTGCCTCAGCCATCTGCTATTAATTAGCATGAGCTTCCCNGGTACCCACTGCATGTTCAGCTGTTGGGTAGTGGACTATGCCTGCAATTCCGAGTGANNCCAGAAACAAGTACTGAGACCCAGGGCCACTCACATAAATGTGGGCTCAGCCAAGCAGTGTGGCCATGAGACAGGGGTCAGTGAGGAAAACTGGACCAGGGAGGGCTGACAGGGACAGAGGCTTCTCAGCGTGGACTGCTGTGAGTCGGAGCTGCAGGGGAGCAAGAGGCAGATCCTAGAAGACACCAATTAGGAAGAGAACTCCAAGAAATTGGGGTGTTAAAGAGGAGAGCAAGGACAGGAACTAATATGGCTGAAAGGTCCAGCAGTGATGGCTTCACTCTCAGAGCTAGTCCCTAGTCCCTTACTCACAAGCTGTACCCGCTCCCTGAAGTGCTGCCCTGCTGAGCTCCACCTAGCCCACCATACCAGTCCTCTGAGGGGAATTTGTTCACTTGCTGTACCAGAAAACAGCAACAGCCTGAATTACACGAGGAGACAGAGAAAATGGGGGGCAGGGGGTGGTTCTGGTATAATAGAGGAAGACACTAAAGGGGTCTGTCAGGAACACAGAAGCGNCATGAGGGCCTGAGATGCAGGGCTGCATAGAAGAAGCACACACCAGGCAGGGCATTGCTACTGACTAGAAATGAGCAATAGAGGGCAGGCAGGTGAGGGCCTCTGCTCTGCTACTAACAACATAATTGTGTCTTCAATAACTGCCTGCCCCAGACACACAGGACAAAGCACAGGGCATGCCCTCTTGAATACAGGCCTCCAACATAGACAGTGACAGGGCACTTTTTGGAGATGTTTGTAAAGCCATGCATGAACAGCCAAATGTCAAAGCATATAAAAGGTGGTACTGTACCATGCTGTACTCACCAAATGTTAAGGATTATAAGGATTATTAATACACCAAAATAGTAACAGGAAAGCCACTTTTATTTCTACAGTGGCCAGATATGAAAAAGTATATCTTATATCCTGACATATAGTCATAATTATGTTGTCAGCTAGCTCTGATGAAGATGTGATAATGTGGGTGCATTTTGGGGTCCAATTACTATGCTCTCTTCCTTAACAAAAGAACTCAGAGAGAAAATGACATGCTCAGCACAAGGAGACCCACAGCAGTCTGGGGTATGAGCATGCAATTCCCCGGAATTATCTGCTGGCTGGAGGCAGCTACTCTGCACTGTTGCAGAGGAAACTCTTAAGATGCTGGCAAAAATAGTTCCTCGTTTCTAAACTCTAAGCTAAGAAGCAGCCAGGTCCTCTGTGGACCTCTGGCCTACCTGCCCTGGGGACCCTAAGATAAATAAGGGCTCTGTCCCAGCCCTCCCAGAAGGTGACCATGAACTAGACTGTGAGTCTGGGGTCCCAGGGAATGATGGAGCATTAGTGGAGTTGTGGGCTGAAGTCACAGGTTGCAGTCAACGTGAAGAATATTCTGGCACTGAGCACACCATCTAACACTTTGTGCTGCTTCTCCTTGTAAGTCCGTTCAGCATGGCTAGAACAAAACACGGTTCTGGCATCTGTGGTCTCAGCCCTTATGCTAGCCCCTACACTGCAGAGGTCATTTACTGCTGAANTAACAATATGAGTTCCTGCTCATTGTGAAANAGTCACAAACAGAATTAGAACCGATAGAATCACTGAGTGCCCTGGTCCATCTCCTTTAGACCTACTGTGATCCAAGACAGAGTCAGACAGAGACCAAGGGAGGGTCTGCCTCAGATCAGTAAGAGCCTTTCCCATCCTTTCAGGGCCCCCACGCTCACTCCAACCCCAGACACAGCATGAGGAAAGGCAGAAGAACCACTGGCTTTCACTGACACGAACAGTGGGGTCAGGAACTCTGGTTAAAATCTCACAATACTCTTCTTTAAAGAACCAGCCTTAGAGAGATTGTGACAGTCTAAGCCAGTGGTTCTCAACCTGTGTGTCATGACCCCTGTGCATCACAGGGTCACATATCAGATATTTTTATACAATGATTCATAACACTAGCAAAATTACAGTTATGAAGTAGCAACAAGATCATCTTATGGCTGGGGATCAGCACAACATGAGTAACTACAGTAAAGGGCCACAGGCTTAGGAAGGTTGAGAACCACTGCTCTAAGCTATCTTATGATGCTGCTCAGGACTGGATGTCAGGGTTCCTGGGTGCCCTCTGACTGCCTATGCATCTACGGGCAGGACTTCAATCTTTCTAACTCAACACATAAAAAGCTGAAGGCAGGTGGCCCAGAATACCTGAGTCTGTTTCATCTAGCCAGAGTGTGAAGCCTGAGTAGACCAGGAGTCAGGACTCTCAGGAGGCAGACATACACTTGTGCCTGGGGCAACACACAGTACATGACCAATTTCTACATCCTACACTCTCCTGCAGGGCACTACAAGGCTGACATGCTCCTCAGCTAGAGCCTAACAGCCTAATGAGGCCAGACTCTGACAACCNAGGCCACGAGGAGAGGGTGACAGCGGCTGGCACCTTCTCAACACCCTGGACTCCGAACTCTCCTAAAATTGATTTTATCCACATGAAAATGACTGAAAGCCAGCTGGGGGCAAGACAAGACATGGCAGGT
>LZPO01035077.1:25981-38837 GCA_001675575.1 Neotoma lepida | reverse complement strand
GAGGCCAATCTATATACAACTCTTGGCTGCCCTGCATTGCACTGGGAGGGCCATGGGCCATGGAGCTGCCCTTTGGGATCAACTATCTCTTACGCTTCACACATAAGGGACAGTCCCAACAAAAGCATATTTCAACCTGGGACAGTAGACAGTCAATCAGAAGCACCTACACATTCAGGTCTTACAGGATCTAGCTCAGAGGTAAATACTGTAACAGCTGAAAGAATGTGTGTGAGAAACCTTGAGAGAGAAGTGTTCATAGAAATTGCATTCATCACCAAGTGTTTCAAAACAGTTTGACAGAGAAGAAGGACCTGCTTTGTCTTTTCACCATATCATCCAGATGTCCAAGTAGATTTAAGGGCTTTCGCCATTTGTTCCTTGACTTCATTTGCTTCCTGGGAGTTGTGGATTTGCTTTTGGTCTATCTTGGTTGGTATTCAGCAAGTTGGCATAAGTAATCTCATGCCACCATTCACAATACAAGAGCTCAGGAGAGTGACTGGGGTAACTTTAGTGTGTTCACTCTCTTCAGCTGCCACATCTCCCACCTGTCCCTAGAAAGTGATGGCAGCCCTCCTACTAATTCTTGGGTAGGCACCTGGAGGCAGGGAGATGGAATGAGCTCAAAGCCAAGTATATTAGTCACCTTTCCCAGTACTGTTGCAGAACACATAACAAAAGCAATCTAGGAAGGATTGACTTTGGCTCCTGGACTGAGCGCATATAGCCAGTCACAATAGAGAAGGTGTGGTGGCAGGTGATTCCTTGACAACAGGAGTGTGGGGCTGGGTGTCCTCGGCACTTATCTCAGTGGGGCAGGAAGCAGAGACTGGAATGCCAGCACAGCTTTCCTCCTTTGAGGGTTTATTTAGGGCGTATCTTCAGCTCACAGGATGCTGCCACTCATATTCATAATTGTGGATCTTTCTAGAAATGCCCTCCCAGGCATACCCAGATTGTATCTCCCAGGGATTCTAAATTCAGTCACATAGATAAGATTATTACATCCAGTCTCCAGGCAAGACAACAAAAGGACACTGAGAATGGTAATCAGGGGGGCTTTTGTTAATAGGTGCAGCATAGATGCTGACTAATCAGAATCCCGTTGGATCAAGGGTCATCCCTCCAATTTTAGCATCTGGGGCAAGAGGTCTTGTGGGCCCTGGGCCAGTGGCTGGGCTGGCAAGGGGCTGTCAGTGTNACTGGGATCTCATCCTGGCTTCACCTTGACTCCTTGGTATTTGTCATCTCCTTTGAAAGGATTAAGACACAGAGAGTGTAGTGTAGAATATAGAAGGGATTTATCACAGAGTAAAATGTGAAAACCTCAAGAAGTAAGGGTAGACAATGGCCAGGGAGACCATAATGCAGGGCACACTCTTTAGAAGTGAGAATGGACAATGGCCAAGGGAGTCCTTGTGCCAAGATATATTTTTAAGCAGCCTTTGTACTGCTTCTTGATTTTTTTTGGAACAGGCTACTTCCCATGGAGTGTTTTTCTGCACAAGTGATTGACAGGCCCATTTGGATTGACTCTAAGAGAAAGGACAATGGTGTGTCTTTGTGGGTTTTTTTTTCCAGAAAGTCCCTGGCTAGATAGTGATCTTATGATCTTTGGGGCAGTTTAGAATGTTATTTCTCTATCCAGGACCAGACTGGGACCCAGAGCCCCCTCTTCTGACCAGTTGTCAAAGTCCTGCAGATTCAGATTCTGATGTCATAAGCTGCTGGTTATGGGGGGGTGGGTTTCACCTTCACTGACCTCCCTACTAATATCTGACTAACTACCTGTGATGNTTTGAATAGGTGTGGCCNCCAGAAACTCANGTGTTTGAATGCTTAGTCATAGGGAATAGCACTATTAGGAAGTGTGGCCTTGTTGGAATAGGTTTGGCTTTGTTGGAGGAAGTGTGTCACTGTGGGGGTGGACTTTGAAATCTCCTATGCTCAAGCTATACTCAGTGTGGCTCACAGTTCACTTCCTGTTGCCTGTCNAACAAGATGCAGAACTCTCAGCTCCTCCAGCACCATGTCTGCCTGCACACTGCCATGCTTCTCACCNTGACAATAATGGACTAAACCTCTGAAACTGTAAGCCAGCCCCAATTAAATGTTTTCCTTTATAAGAGTTGCTGTAGTCACAGTGTCTCTTCACAGTAACAGAAACCCACACTACCTCAGAACACAGGGCAGGGACTGGAGCAGCCACTGTAATTAAAGCAGTAAATATGTAAGTATCTTGCTGTTGTAATTAATACTGTGACCATACTGGTGTCTACAGGTTGACTGGTAGCCTTCTTGTCATNGTAACTACTTTGGACCCATATAATTTGGGACTTTGTTTTAGGTCTGGATTTTAGTGCTATATATCCCAAGTTCCAAGATTCTTATTAGTCCCACCCAGAATATTATTGTAATAGCTGTGATGTCTATAGATGAGGTCACCCAGCAGGGCTGGAGGCCTTCACAGGCACTGTCTGCAGAGGCAGAGAAGTCCTCNGAGTTCCTCAGATAAAATGCTGCTCTCCTGGTAACTCATGCCCACAATCTTCTCAGTATCCTGGCTCCCTTTCCCCATGGCACTCTCCTACCCAGCTCCAATCAGATCTGGGCATGTGCATTAAAAGATTACCATGGTCTGTACTGGAGAAATGTCTCCCATTCATTACTACATCCTTGCCTTTGTCTGGTTATTTTTAATCTCATCCTCCATGCCTGTGTATGGTGTTCACCTACTCAGAGAAGATTTTCTGACCTAAGCAGGTGGATAAAGGCTAATGTCCTGCATCTTTCCTGGGCATGCATTGCTGAATATCCTAAATACTGTCATCACTTGCCTAATGATTTTCTCCCTAGAATTGTAAACATTCTCAGGGCACAAGTTCCAGTGACTGACAAAGAATGGGCATCCCACTTGATTTTAAAATCCCATTTGATTTTAAAGGAATCAAATAGCTAGACAGAGACTCATGGACATAGGTAAGCTTGGCCCTTCTGATGTGCTAAGAAAACTACATATCACTGCTGGTTTGNTATTTGTCCCTACATCCTGTGGGAAGAGAAAAGCCCTAATTTTAGTTTTCTGCTGTGAGGCAAGGCCTAGTGCTGAGAAGAACAGAAGCCTAAAACTCAGTAATTACTATGTGGCTGTTAATTATGCATTTATTTATTCCTTTACTTAATTAATGGAATTACTTAATTAATTAATTCCATTAGCCAATCATTCCATTAATACCACATTTTCCTTTGAGACTAATGATGAGCTTGGACCAGTCCAGCCACTGGGGATACATACCATGAAGAATGAGATGGACAAGGGCCCNCTTCTCGTGGTGTCTGGGATGACACTCACTAACCAAGCACAGAGAATGTCATCTAAGGAGTGGCACATTAGCGAAAAAAGGATAGTGTTTCTAGAGTGTGTGTGGAGGAGAAAGGGAAATGAGTCTTTGGAATGAGTGGTCTGGAAAAATCTCTGCATGGAGGTGATAACCAAGCTGAAGCCTGGGTGAGGAGGAAAACACAGCGAGGTAGAAATTAGCACACACAGAGGAAATGGCTGGTACAGAAGTCCTGAGGCCAGAAGAAGGCTTCTGTGCTTGAGGGGCAGAAGAAGGCAGGGGCTCTCCAAGAGGTAGAAGAATGGGCCCTTCCCGCCTTCTCTATTCCTACCCTCTCTGTGTCTCTGTGTTACCAGAGACCTTTGCTTCTCTTCTTTCATGGAAATGCCCTCTTTTGGACTCTGAAATATAAAATCCAAATTTCCAAAAACTACAAAGGAAACTTTTTTTTTAAGTTCTACTTATTTTTGTTAGAAACATGAGCCAACTTTGTAACTACAAATGAAACCTATCTAATGATCTCAAAGGTCAGCCATCTATTTTTTTTTCTGAAAAGACAGATAGTGTAAATATTTTTCATTTTGCAGGCCACAGGGTACCTGCGGAAAGTGCCCCATTCTTCCCTGTGGAGGTGGTCAAAGGTAACTTGTGAGTGAATGGATTGTGGCTGTGTCCCATTAAAACTTTATTTACAAAAACAGACAGCAAGTAGGATTTGGCCTCTAGACTGAAGTTCATCCACTCATAACCAACTTCTAATGATAATTATCATTTTAAAAGATTTTATTTTTGTTAATTTAGTACTTACCAGGGCCAAGAAAAACAAGGCATTTGGGGAGTACCCCTGTGATCTGGAATTGAGTGGATGCATTGAACCAGGCATTGTCATGGAAATGCCCTCTTTTGGACTCTGAAATCATGAGGGCACCCCTGAGTGGAACTTCAGTGACTATCTGTGATACTATTCTATTGAGATGTTTTTCAGACTGCAGTATCATTATTGTTCTGTTTATTATTTTAAGACAAAGTCTCAAGAAGTATTCTGCTCTGGCCTGGAACTCACTGTGTAGCCCATCTGTCTTCAGACTTGCAGCATTTTCTCTGCCTCTGCCTCTGCCTCTGCCTCCCAAGTTCCATGGACCACCACAACCAGCTCAATTATTTAAATTATAACATGTTTTTTCTACTGCCAAACCAAAGCCATTTTTTTGTAACACAAATCTTAAAAGGTCTTAATAGTAGAAAANCCAGGAGCCAGGTATTGGGGTGAATTCTGAAATATCAGAGAGACAGAAGAAGCCACAGCCAACCTCACTTTGCCAACTCCTCAGCTGATCTTGTTTCCTCAGACTGCAGGCTTCTAAGTCCTCACCCAAATGGATCTCAGTTGAACTGCTGCTCAAAGCCTGAAAGCTTAAAAGCCTCTAGCTCCTAGTCCTCACACCTTATATACCTTTCTGCTTCCTGCCATCACTTCCTGGGATTAAAGGTGTGTGTCACCATGCCTGGCTGTTTCCAGTATGGCCTTGAACTCAGAGATCCGGATGGATCTCTGCCTCCTGAGTGACAGGATTAAAGGTGTGTGTGCACCATTTTCTGGCCTCTATGTCTATCTAGTGGCTGTTCTGTTCTCTGACCCCANATAAGTTTTATTAGGGTACACAATATTTTGGGGGACACAATATATCACTACATTTTTTTTTACCCTTTGCAGTGGACTGGTTGCCATCTACCATCATAAGTAGCCATACCACATAGCATGAAAGGGAGAGCAAACCTCAGATGGAATTATACAAAACGTGTATAAGTCAGCAAGTGTAGGCATGGGCATGCAAGCCTTTCCTGAAAGTGTGCAAGATCCTGNTTTTAACTCCTGTGATGGTCATTCTTGATTGTCAGTTTGATTGGCTCAGTAAGCACCTAGGGAACTGCTGGAGAGGTGGCTTGGCAGTTGAAAGCACTGGCTGTTCTTCCAGAGGACCCAACTCTAATCCTAAAAACATGGTAGCACACAACTGTCTGTAACTCCATTTCCAAGGGATCTGGCGCCCTCTTCCTGTCTCTTATACACATCTAGATGTGTATAAGAGACAGCTGCACACAGATTGTGTACAGACATATACAGACAAAACATCCATACCCATAACGTAACAAACTTTTTTAAAAAAAATTCAAAAGAAGCANCTAGGAAAGTAGTTAAACATGCTGTGGGTGTTACCTGTGAAGCATACTCAAAGAGAACTAAATAGGGGAGGCATACCTGCCCTGAATGGGAATGCTACCACCCCTTAGGCTGGGAGCCTGGAATCAGAGGAAGAGGAGAAATCCAGGGAGGACAGTCATTCTGTGTGTCTGTTTCCCAGCTGCCAAATACTGACTGCTCTGCTTTACCCTGTCCCATACCGTAATAGGTTGAGACCACAAGCCCAAATAAATCTTCTCCTCGTTGTTCATTTAGGTATTTTCCACAACTTGATATCTAACTAAGCCACTTAGACTAGACAGCAGCTCATGAAAAGTTCCTACGAAGTAGATTCCCCAGTGATCCCACAGCAGGGCTTAGCTCTTCTGGCTGGAGTAGCAGCAAAGCCCAGGGCACCATGCTGAAAGTGGTAAGGATTCATGCTCACTGACTTCCTGCCTCCACCACACAGAGCAAGTAGGTCTGCATAAAATGCATGCCCATTCCAAGCTTCTCAAATGCCTTCTNCTAGTGAAAAAATAAGGCCATGACTTAATAAAATGTTTCATCGCTTATAGCAGCATTCCTGAATTTTGCATTCCTGAACACAGCTTTTGCATGTTGACATTTTAGTGCTGTGTTAAAAGCAAACTATATGTATATGTTGGAATGAGTACTGTGAGATATTTTAAGTTACACAAAGTACAATNCACTTCTCTTNTTTTGTAATTAATCCCATTTTTTTCAGTTACTTATTCTAGACCTCTTGAGAGATACAGTAAATTTTNTNNCTTTTTTTAATTTGGAAATTGTGTCAATATATTNTAAGTAATTATTGAATTCCCAAATCTAAAATAATCCTTAACTATTCTTCTTAGAACTGTACTGTAAGAAAAGCAATACCTCTACCCCAGTAAGTAGTTCTACCAAACTAATCCTATAGGAAGGGTGATGGTCTGTAACACAGACATGCCCAAACCAAACACAGGAGATGCCTTGACCTCACAAAATCTTTCAAGCATGAAAATTTGGGACATGGTTTTCATCCAAATGTAGGACATGTGAAANTTCTAAAAGAAAACTTCCTGTTTCAAACTCAGCANGTGAAGGTGCTTGCTCCCAAGGCTGATGATCTGAGTCCAATCCCTGGGACCCACAGAGTTAAAGGAGACAACTGACTCCTGTATGTTATCCTTGGACCTCCACGCAGAGCGCACATGAACCCTACACACACACACACACACACACACACACACACACACACACACACAAATCCATATGTAATGAGACAACCTAAAAAAATGGCCTAGATAGGAATGTTAATTTATTTAACTGGGCATGTTCTAAAAGTACTCAGCAAAAGAGACATAAAATTAGCTTTGCTGCATATAAACTGCCAACACTGTCTTTCAACAACCATTCAATTATAATAGCTCCATGGGGGTTGGCTGTGAGTCAGCTGATCTGGGTTGGGTTCAGCCAAGCTTGCCGCTAGTGCAGGTTGAATGGGGACTCTGTTATAGGCTGAGCTCAGCTGGGACGTTTTAGCTGTGGCAACTCTGCTCCATGTGACTTTCATCTTCCTGCTTGGGGGGAGGGTGAGTTAGACTTGGTTTGCCCTTCTTTTAGGGATGACAGGCACAAGAGGGAGCAAACGGAAGTCCCCAGTGCTCCCTAAGTCTCTCCTAATACATTGGCCAAAGCAGGTTAAATAGCCACCTCAAAATCAAGAGGCTGGGGAGTGTGTGTGTTCTGCTTTTGACAGGGACAAACTATAAAGTGATAGACCTATAGGGTAGTGAAAATGTGGGGTCATCAGTGCCTTGTACTGTATTTCCCATCATTTGTCTTCTACTCAGCTGGTTGTGTCCTATTTGCCTGGAAAGACACAAGCAAACCTTACCCAGGTTTAGCAGAAAGAAAAGAGTCCAAGGAACCACGGCTCTGTTGTAATAACATTTCATTCTGAGTCCAACATTTGATTCCCACTCCCNGTACTAGCAGTCTGGGAGACTTAGACTCCTCCCTCAGAGTGAATGTCCATTCTTCTGTCCTACTTAGCATCCTTTGCTCCTCCTGATGACAACAAACTGCTTTAAGCGAATCTCCCCTCCCTCCTGGAATGATTATTNGTATTCCTATTGGTAGCACTGTCAGTAAGTCCCATGGCCCTGGGACTCCTCCATCCCTGGTTTTTAAAATCAGGGGATGGCTAGATTTGTTCCCATTGGATTTCACGTGGCTCACTATTCTAGCACAGATGGACAACTGGCCACTGCCCAATTCTGACCTGTAGTCGATAGTCTCCTTGAAACATGAAGATTTCTGATATCACACCTACAGTGGCGTGATACATGCATCTAGGCAGGGACTGCGCAGTTTGGAGGCCTGAGTATGAAGCACAGCTCCAACCTTGCATGAGTGCCCTGGGCAAGTCTCAGACTTCCCAGNAGTACAATAAAGATGATAGTATCCACTGTATGGAGCAGCTGTATGGCTTACATTAATCAACTCTTAAGAGCTNTGTTTTCTTTGAAGATATTCAAAGTTTTATTTCTCTATAGAATTTAATAGCTTACAGGTTTAGTCATTCCTTTTTCTTTAGACACCCCACTTTTGCATTTTGGCACAGTTTGGGTCAGTTAAACANGACCTGTCTCTGTCCAACTCAGATATCAGAGGAGCATCTGTCACTTGGACTTGGTGACCTGTCTCCTGGTCTTACACACTGCTCACACTTGTGCCAAAGGAAAGCAAAAGGTGAAGTCTATCCTGGGAATTACTTTCTATAAATGCAGTGTATCCTGAAAATGTTCAGGGTAAAGCTGGCACTAGCCTAGCATCAAAGGGAGCAATGCAGCAGGCCAGNGCCCCAATGACAGGACAAAAGCTAAGCCCACTCCTCCCTTCCCCTAGTTGGCCACTTGGCCTGCGGCCTCCTGTGATGTTCATTGGCCTCGACATTTCCCATAACTCTTGCCTTTTTAAGATGCATTTGGCACAGTTACAGCTTCCATGGATGCCACAGCATCCCCCAGGCACACAATCCACTTCCTCTCCTGCTTCCTGCCAGAGCAGTGTTTCTCAAAAGAGAGACCTATAGCAGGCTGATCATCTTGAGCTAAGGGCTGCTCCAGGAACATCCTGGTCACACAGGAACTCTTAATGAAGGAGTGTGTCTGTTCTCNACTGTCAGTGGACAGCCAAGAGAGCTGACAGGAATGCTTTAGGGATGCAGCCATCTCCTGTTTAGAGATATATGAGGAATNTCTTCAAGAGTCCCCTATGCTAACATTTACATAGAATGATGGATTTAAGTGACCCTAATNCNCTTTGCACTGAAATCTCTCACTTCACACAGAGGGACCTGAAGCCCGGAAACACTATGTTCATTTGGCTGCCAGGATGACAGAGATGTATGAATNCATGTAATTGAGCAATGTTGAAGAAGCTGGGACTACTTAGGGTTCCTTCCCNAGAGATGGAGGCATTAAGTCTCAAAATAAGCACTAAGTTTTAAANATCTGAAAGGTTACTGTGTTAAAAAAGAGCTTTCTAAGAGATTAGAAGGATCCAGGATGAAACGGTTGCCTCTAGAAGCCTGAACGCTGTCTCTGGAGTGTCCAGNCACAAACAGATACCATGTGGAGAAAAAAGGAAACAGAAACACGAAAGCAGAGGAAATGACTGAAATAATAAACACTGAAAATGGCAAGTATTGAAAGGACAGGAGTAACTGGAAGTGTCCCTGACCCCTGCTGGGAGCGGGACAGTAGTGCCAGCATGGAGATAGGCAGATACAGTAAGGTTAGCTTAAGTCTTCCCTGTCTTCAAGCAATTCTGTTCCTAGGAACAGACACAGAATTGCATGTGCAGGCTTTGCCAGGGACACACATGAGTTATTCCTGCTGACTATTCTTAGCAGCCCAAAAGGGAGACCCAGGGCCCAAGAGCAGAACGGATAAACACAGGTAAGTATATTCACACAGTGNAATACCACTCAGGATTCAAGGTTTTCTTTGTGAAGACCACATAGCGTTTTCAGCCTCGCACACCATATGTCTCCACTTCAGCTGCTCAGTTCTGTCAGTGTAGGGCAAGAGCAGCTGCAGACAGACATATACAGAAATATATGGGCATAGAGCTTTCAGAAAAACTTTTCAAANCAGATGGCATGCGTGGCTTTTGTATGTGTTCCCTGTTTTGAAAAATCTTTAAGGTACAGGGTTATAATATATGTGTATATGAGAAGATTTACAGTTGTTTAAAGCAGATCTTTGAAGCTGAGCGTGGTGGCATACAGCTACAGTCTGAGCCTTTGGGAAGCTCAGGTAAGAAGATCATGAGTTTGAGGCCACCCTAAGCTATCTACTGAGCTCCAGGCTACTCTAATTCATACCTAGTCTAGGCTGTAGGGCAAGCCCTGTCTCAAAAAATTCAAACAAGCCAAAAANAGTTCATAACAAGTTTTTAAATGAACAAGGACCGAGAATTGNCCCGTGAGATTACTATGGTTTAATGACAAAGATGACATCAAACTGGAACTGAGCCTCCATCTTCTGGTAAGAAAATTCACAACTAGTGAGCAGTTCCTGTGTGCAAAGCACTTCCAACACCCACTCCTCATAAGAACTAAGAGAAGTAATTGNTACACACATTTTTATAGATTAGAAGTGGAGGCNAAGAGAAGTGAACTTAGCCAGGATCACTAGTCAGCAGAAACAGCGCTACTGTTTGAGCCCAGATNAGTCTGATANTGACCCGATTCTCAAGCTGCCTCCACAGGCTTTAAATGCAAACACGGGATCTTATATCAATGGTATAAAAATAAACCATAAGCCCCACCCCAAGAAATACTATCCGTCTATCACTGGGTTCTCCTGCCAGCAGCCAAATCTTCTTAGGCTGTGCCTGCTGCCTGTGGCAAGCACGGGCACAGCTCGAACACAGGCTAGTCACTGACTTTACTCTTTGAAGCAAGCATGGGAAGGGGCTGGAGAGAGCAGAATAGAACACGACCCTGANGAATGCCATTTCCACACNTGGTCAAAGCAGAAAGGCAAGTATGCTGAAGTGGAGGAGCTTGTCACATGAGGCCAGTCCAGAAGGAGCCCCCAAACACATCCCTTTGGTAGTCACCTGCCATTCAGTAACCCTACCTCTTCGACTCACTCCATCACTTCCCCTTCTTGTTCCCAACATCACTCTTCTTATAAGATANAGGTATCTCCTCATTGAAGGAGACCCCCGAACAGTGNGGCTTCCTCCCGGACCCTGAATTAAAAACAAACCACACCCAAACACCTGTTTTCACAGAGAGATCCTTTATTAAGTGGGAAAGAAAAGTTAATATAGCTGCTTTCTGACTCAGGAAGAAAACAGCAGCAAATGCCCTTGCAGGTGTGATTTTTAAGAAGAGGAAAAGGGGAGGTCTGTGTTAGAATGGGCTAGGATGTGATGGTAAAGGAGATAGGGGATGAGGGAGAAGGGAACAAGAGAAAAGGGAGAGGGGTATTTGTCCCAGAGGGACACAGGACTGCCTCTGGACAGAGGAGAGACAGACATGGCACATAGGCAAATGGAGGTTTATAAAGGTAAAGGGGGAAACCTGTGTTAGAATGAGTTTTTTTATTTTAATTGGGCATGTTAATTAGGTGAACCAAAGGGGCTTTTGATTGCTGGACTTNGGTAGTCAGTCTCAGGAGGAGGAAGTGGCCAAATAAGGGAATAGACCTTGGTGGCTAGCTTTAGGAATGCAATCTAATAATTTTTAGCAAGGCAGAGGGAATGGGAGTGAAGGGCAAGGCCTGCCAGAGNCACATGCTTGAGTGGGCTAAGTGTCCCTTCACTCATGTAATTCAGAGAACTGCATAGGTTAAAGGTCTGCCTTGTTGGGTTTGGGGACTGTTGTGTGACAAAATTTTTCCTGGGGAGACACCTCACACACAAACCTACTCACCCCAGACAGAGAACCCATGACAGATACTACCAAAGTCCAACTTGGTGAACCAATGAGTTTTATTCAGTCACTTAGAGGAGTATGTGTGAGGGGTTACTAACAGGAGCAGAAATGGCTCAGGCATCTGCATCACCAAAGGCCACCCCAGCTCGTATGACTGCTCACAAAAGCTGGGAACCTGGAGCACATTGCACAGCCTGCAGGCAGCTCAGTAGATTGGAGAGTGTCCATTCCAAGTGACTCTCATCTTCTTCAGCTTGGCTGGTCTCTGCTTATTCCAGGCAGCTCTTCTGGTCTCAGACTCTTTTTGCAGCTTAGCTTGGCAGAGAGCGACTCTCAGCAGCTTGGCTTGCTTACACTGGGAGGGAGGGGCCTAGTAAATCTAGTCAGTTTCAGGGACTTCCTGACGCTCTTTTGAGTAGTTTACCTTCCCTGCAGGAGGAAATGTTTCAAGCTTGGAAGAAACTGTTACACAACAGGGCGAATTTCAATGAGTTATCAATGGTTAAAAAACAGGATATCTGTCCATCATGGTGGTGCATGCCTTTAACCCCAGCACTAGGGAGGCAGAGGCAGGAGAATCAGGCAGGAGTTCTAGGCCAGCCTGGTCTGCAGAACAAGTTTCAAAATAGCAAGGGCTACACAGAGAAACTCTGTCTCAACCTCCCTCCCCCAAAACAGGAGATTTACATTAATATATGTATACCACTAAGTGAAAAAAGCTAGTCTGAAAAGACTACATGCTATGTGATTCAGACTACACCTGATTTTCCCAATCCCGTGGTGGTACAAAGTGGTAGGCATTCAGTAGATCTCTGTTTCTAATTCTGATCTTTTCCTAGATGAGAAATNTATGTTTTAACACTTCTGATACTTAGCAGTAGCAGCAAGCCATGGTGGTTGTGTGATTCTGAGGGTGAACAACCTATATACTCAGTGTTAGAAAGATGGCTCTACTGGTAAAGTCTTTCCTGTGTAAACATGAGGACATGAGTTCCACTCCCCCAAATCCCTTTTTAAAAGCTGGGCACATGTGTAATCCCAGAATTAGGAGACAGGAGGATCCCTAGAACTTATCCAGCTAGATGATAACCTCTAGATTCAACGAGATATCCTGTCTCAGAAGAGAAGATGGAGAGTCAGCGCTGACCTCAGACCTCTGTATGCGCGACTGTATACACAGTCACATACCCACATACACCTATACAAACAGCAACAGACACCACACACACATGGCGGAGGGTGGGTGGCAGGGACTGGAAAATATTAATGCTAAGCTGAACATGGGCAGAGCTCTGGGACCCTGCAGGTCACATCTGGACTTCCTGGATATGATTTATTTCAGTAATGTGATTTGTGGGTAACATACCT